>CAJUYG010007327.1:0-11039 GCA_910591675.1 Galerucella calmariensis | reverse complement strand
TTGATGAGTGATTTAGTCATCCACTTTTTCCGTTTTCTCTGTTTGCTGTTGATTTTTATAATACTCGTACATTTATCTAAGTTAGTTTTTATCATTTTAATTAGTTCATTTGTGGCGGAGTCAAGATCATCATATTGATAGATGGCATCCCAATTTACTTTTTTTATGTAATCTACGAACCTTTTTCATTTACTTGTTTGTAGTATCGTATCCTATTTTTTTCAACACTCTTAATATTTTTAAGAACTATTTGGGCCAAAATTGTGTAATGGTCTGTAATGGATGTTTCGAACGTAATTGGTAAGATTGTGTCGTAGTTATGATACTTTGATTTTATAAATATATGATCTAAACATGTGCGAGAATTTTTTTGTTCTTTTGTAGGCGTGTTTATCGCAGATATATATCCGTGCTCGCCCATGGTATCCAGGTAATATTCAGTATCACAAGAAGTATTTAACAAATCAATATTCATATCACCAATAACTATATTATAGTGGAATGTTTCATCTTCCTTACTCAAAATAGTATTCAATTGTTCGACAAAGGGACCAATGTCTGTAGCTGGTGATCTATAAATGCCATTTACTATGAAAATGGAGTCATGCACAGTCATTTTGGCTCTCAGAAGAAAACTACCGTTCAGACTGATTGTGGTGTGAGACACGTACGCCTCTGACCTAACAAACATTACGACCCCGTCGTTTTGATTTAAATGTCCAGAGTTATAGATTGTTTTGTATCCAGGAATGTTGAAAATTGTGATATCAGGAATGATACGGGTTTCTGTGAAAACAATACAGTCAAAGAATTCATCTAATTTATCCAGAGTGGTCAGAAATTCATCAAGGTTATTTGATAGACTGCGTATGTTATTGTGTATAATTTTAAAATTATCATATGGATTATTGATTTCCAGAACTTTTTTAACTTCTTTATCAGTACTCAAGGAGAATGAATCTAATTTAGTTATAATGAAGTGCCGTATATAAGGATCCATTCTGTAATTTGACTCACCTGGTTATTTGAAAATTTTTAGTTTAATAATAATACATAAATAGAATTCTAGTTAAATGTTATCCTTATAGACGCGTTTGGGTTCCTTGTAGATTAGTATGGGAATTTCTTCTTTTCTTTTTCACTTGTTGATCTTGTCTTCACTTTCTCGTTGATTTGGTTGGTCGTTTGTTTCTGGAGTTGTTTCTTGTTGGCCCCAAGAATTCCGTTGCTTTTTGGGGTCCAAGTGTTTGGTTTGACCGTTTCTTCCACAACTTTCGTCGTTTGTTCCTCAAATACTTCACGTAGGAGGGGTTGTGTAGGTGTCGATGGGGCACTATTTATCTTAATGATTTCTGGTCGATCTTCTTCGGCTTCGAGTAGTTGACTCACTGAGTATTCTGTCCCATCAACTATTAGCTTATTTCCTTTTATGAAAGATTTTTGTTTGGATTTTGCCTCTGGATCTGCAGATTCCTTTTAAGGACTGTCTGTTCTTCTCTTTGTTTGGTGGTGAGGTCTTGAGAGATTGATATTTTGGTTCCCTTCAATTTTTTGCAGTTTGCAAATATGTATTTCTTGGTGAGGTTTGATACAAATTCGATTTTCACAGGACAGTTTCTTTTCGATCCCAAGCAATATATGTCTTTTATTTGGTTTATTGTAAGATCTACTTGAAGTAGTGACTTTAACTGGCCTTGGATAAAATCAAAAGTGATTTCGTCACGTTCTCGATCGAGTCCGAATATGACATTGTTATTAGATTTTTGCTGCCGCTCTAGATTTTCAATTTTCTGCTTCAGAAACGAATTTTCCCATTCTAGTTGTCTGATTCTCTCGCTTGATTCTTCTATTCTTAATTGAATTCTTGCTTCACTGGCATCAATGGCACTCTTCAGTTCTATTCTATTCTGCTGGATTTCTTCAATTATACGTTTTGTATCAATACCGGTGGAATTCATACTCGAAGTTGAAAGAGTGTGTGGACCGCTTTAATACTGTATCGAGTTAGGAAAGATAAGGTGATTGTTTTGAGTTTTTATATTCAGTCAGTGCTAGGTTTACACTCTCTACTCACACAAGATTTCGGTTTGTATTTTCTTTATTCCATTGAAATTTTAAATTGGATGTGATGAAAAATGCTCTACTTGTAGGCCTACCTTGTTTGGAGTAATTTCTTAGTCACTGGTTTCGAAGATTTTTAATTAACTTCACGGAGGAATGATTAATGTACCTTCACTGTAAAGCGTACCACACACTATTGGTTATTGGTTATAAGATATAACAATATGGTTACTGTAACAAGCCTTATAGCAATGTTAATCAGAATCGACCTGATTATTAATATTGTGTTCGTTGAGTTATTGTTGTTTCGTTAATTGTGCATTTGGATTATTTTTCCATTTGAGAATCTCTGAACGGGGATATACATTTCATTTTCAAGGTGCGTGGACATTATTACAATAAGTAATATACATATCTCTTCTTTTATAGTTAAACCACAAAATCTATAAACTAAAAATTGAAAATTCAATTTAGAATTTTGGATACTGATTGGTTGTATAATTCAAATGGACCAATCCGCTTTTCGAAATTATTCAATCAACAGTAAATTATTAATTAAGTTGAGCTTATTTAATCACCGTAAATAATGCTACAACAATTTACTTCCTATATGATTCAAATTTTAATTCTTGATTTTTGGAAGTATTCTTTGCTCAGTTGAGTTTATACCTATTTTGGTTAATTATATTAACAAGGGCGTTATAAATATAAATGCGTATAAATGCTACAGCTCACAATTTCCAAAAGAAACTGATTATAATTTTATATTATATTAGATTTATAATCTAAACCTACTATAATATAATTCAAATCTTCTTTTCAATTTTACAGAAATAGCTGGAAATAAGTGTGTTTATTTCAAGTGTGGACTAAGTAAGAGATCAGATCCTACAATTAAAATCTACCGATTTCCTGTGAATGACTCTAAATAAGTATTTGATTATAGTCAAATAGTTTTTTATGAGAATGAGCATATTTGTTTTATGGTTGCATTGTATATTATACGAATACAATGATTTAATTAGTACAAATTCCATATCAAATCAATCTTATAAATTTATCAAAAGTACTTGAATTATGCCTAAATTTAAATTTTGCAACCACCTTCATGGTAAAGTATCAGAATTTGTCCATTCAATTGTCTTCCTATTTATTAAGGCTTACAATACAGTAATGTTACCATATCATAATAATAGAAACAGCCTGTGTAAAGCTGTGGAACATATTAATTATTTAAAAAAAATGATATATGAAAAAATAACTCAATAATAAGTAGATATAAATAATGAGACAGCACATGAGCCAGCAGGTGAGTGACCGGTTGACCTTCCTTAGATATAAAACGAGACAGCAAATGAGCAATTCTAAGCAAGTGGAAGGATAATTAATCAATTAATTAATTAGTAGTACCCGCATGTATAAAATGATGTGAGACTATTCTGCTAAAAAAGCAAGTTGTTATTTTTGTGATAATTGATACATAGAATATTCGATGAGATTTTAAATTATGTATATCGTTTCAGAAGAAATGAGATGTTGTAACGATTAAGGAATCAGTAGTACCCACATGTATGAAATGGGAACTCATTAAAATTAATTGAAACATCTTAACGGAAGTATTAATTGAAAGTAGAGTTGGGTAGAGATCGACCGACCGACCTAACTGATATGCTTCTTTTTACTGAACTAACTGAACTAGTTCAGACACATGATGACAAATGACTCACTAGTTCAGTTCAGCTCACTCAAATATGATACGATGCTGAACAACTGAACATACGTGACACGTGACGATTGACGAGACGAACGACCATCGACTTAACTTTAGTTCGTTTGGTGCTGAAGTAGACAGCACGAAATACATGGACGTATGTTGTTAGTTCTACTGTATAGTTGTTGATATAGGATACCTTGTGCTCAACATTTGTCGATTTATGTTTATGTGTTTTGGAATGTCATTAACAGACCCTAAAAATGTTAATCTCTACACCGAACAGTGGATTTCCGTTACCCATAGAGGATTTTGGAAGTTGGAAGTGGGAGACACAGAAAACCTGGTCCGTTTTCTGTGGTGGGAGAGACGTAGTGGCGTTGGACCGAAAATATTGTAAATGTCGCGATATCCGATATTTTAAAACAAACATGGTGATATTTGATCATTTTAATAGTTGAAACCTTTTACTATCTGGAATCTATTCATCACGAATTATTAATTAGACAAAAGTTTATTTAAAAATTGTTTATTTCATCTCGTACCGTGATATTTTTCAATACTAAAAAAAATTAGTATATCAGCACACATTGAAAATTGACGCTATTTGAAACATAAAGTGTAATAGAAATTAAGATCAAATATTATATCCCTTACTATTAATGCCACTTTCATAGTCTCCATGGTCGTGACTGACGACTGTTCAAGTTTTTACTTTACATTACAAGTGTCGTGTGTTCTTTTTGTTATTGTCAACTGTTGTGGGATTCCATCGATATTTTTGATTCCGTTCCTTTATCATTTAAGTTTTAATATAAATTAATATAAGTATGCCTCCACATAAAAAGTACAGTGCAGTATGGATACATTTTGAAGAAAATGAAGATAAAAAATCGGCAAAGTGCAATTATTGCCGACAATCTATAAGTATTGTGAATGGTTCTGTGGGAAATTTAACTAGACATCTGAAAGGGAAACATTCTACTATTTCCATTAGAACGGAAAAACAAAATAGTGTGCTTTCAAATAATGAAATTCAACAACTTATTGATACTGAACATGCGGAAAATAAGCCGTCAACTTCATCACAAACATCTGTTGTTCAAAGAACTTTAAGTCAACCAGCCATCACAAACTATATTCGAAAACCACCTCCAGCTCGTAAAACTGAGCAAATCGATCGGAAAGTTTTAAAAATGGTCGCTACGGGTCACCATGCATTTCGAATAGTTGCAGAACCCGAGTTTAGAGAACTTATTGAAATGGTCTCATTTTGTCCTGGGTATCAACTACCAGCCAGAAAATCATTATCAAATAATTTACTGATTTTTGTGGAAAGCAGCATTTCACAAGAAATAAAAGAGAAATTGGCATTAGCAAAAGCAGTTTGCCTCACAACGGACGGTTGGACATCCCGAAACAACGATGGATTTATAGCTGTCACAGCTCATTTCATCAACGGTGAAACAAAACTTTGTTCGTATACTCTAGGGTGTTTAAAATATAATGAAAGACATACGGCTGAGAACTTGTGTAAAAGACATGTTGCTGAAATTGGAAATAGACAAGATTACAGCTATTGTGTCCGATAATGCAGCAAATATATTAGCAGCCGTTCGTTTAGGAGAGTGGAGGTCAATTGGTTGCTTAGCACATTTATTAAATTTGATTGTAAAGGCTGGCATTGTTCATATAGGTGATGTGTGTAATAAAGTCAAACACATTGTTGAATTTTTCAAACGGAGCTCCCAAGCTCAAAAAAAATTGCGCGATACGCAGCAACAGATGGGTCTTCAAATGTTCAAAATCAAGCAGGACGTCGTAACGCGTTGGTATTCAACATACGTTATGTTGGATCGACTCGTCAAAATAAAGGAGGCTGTAATTGCAACAATCGCGCTAATTGAAAGTGAACTTATTCTGCAAGATACTGACTGGATTATAATTGAAGAAGCAGTCACTATCTTGGAGATATTTGATGGAATTACTACGGAAATTAGCAGTGAAAAAACTGTCAGTTTGTCAAAAGTTTTAATGTTTGTTAAGATAATGGCTGCAAATATATCCCAGCATATTAAAAGCCACGAAGAACGACAGCAGCAGATTCCAGAGATCTTGAAAATGCTTAAAACCCTTCAAGAAAATATTTTAAATCGGTTTCAGGATTATGAAAGTGAACCTCTCTACACAGAGAGTACTATTCTTGACCCTCGATTCAAAAAAAGAGGCTTTAGAAATATATCAAAATATGAGAGAGCAGATCACCTAATGTATATAATTGATGAACTAATGAATAAATTCGATAATATTAGAACATTAAACGTTTCAAAACAAAAACGCGGACTCATCAATGCAGGCGGTAGCATATCCAAATTTTTATTCGGAACTCTAGACGCAACATATGGAGAAAAAATGGAAAATGCTTTAAAATTATTGAAAAATAATCAACAAAGAATAGTTAGTGAAGTGAATGTACAAATTTCATTATCCAAAAAATTAACAAATGAATATTCAACAGCTTTAGATTCTATTGCTAGGAATCAAAAAATAATAGCTAAGCTGCCCGACTGATGCTCAACCCCAAGAAATGTCAACTATTTCAAAACAAAGTCAATTATCTAGGCCATGTAGTCAGCAAGGATGGTGTAGCTGTGAACGAAGAAAAAGCTGCTACCGTACGAAAGTGGCCAAGACCCACCGACAAGCACCAAGTTAGAAGCTTCCTTGGACTCTGTACATACTACAGGCGATTTATGAAGAAGTTTGCAGATATCGCTAAACCCTTGACACGACTTACAGAGGAAGCAAGGGAGTTTCGCTGGGACGAAGACTGTCAAACTTCGTTCGAAACCTTGAAAAAGCACTTGACTACTGCACCTATACTCGGCTATCCACTACCAGAGGGAGAATTTATACTAGATACTGATGCTAGCAATGTTGGAATTGGAGGAGTGCTATCACAGGTTCAAGGAGGACAAGAGAAAGTTCTGGGATATTTTAGTAAAGTTCTTTCCAAACCAGAACAAAACTACTGCGTCACAAGTAGAGAGCTCCTAGCAGTTGTGAAGTCCGTGGAGCACTTCTATCAGTATCTGTATGGGAAGAAATTTGTGATTAGAACCGATCATGCCGCACTTAAGTGGCTTATGCAATTTAAGAACCCTGAAGGTCAAATCGCCAGATGGATCGAGCGGCTCCAAGAATATAATTTCACCATTGAGCATAGAGCCGGAATAAGCCACAGAAATGCAGACCCACTCTCTAGAAGACCATGCCCAGCAGAGTGCTCTCAGGGCACCAAAACAGAAGCTAAGGAAGCTGCCATTCGAAGAACCACGGTGACCAGCGACGAATGGACACCGGAAAAGTTGGAAGAGGAACAAGAGAACGATCCCGACTTGAAGAAAATCCGACATTGGAAAAAGGAAAACTGTCGACCAACTTGGCAGGAGATTTCAAGGTACTCGCCAACGATGAAATCGTATTGGGCCCAGTGGGACTCGCTGGTTCTGGAAAACGGTTTGCTACAGCGAGTAATCGAGAACGATGAAGGTTCCGAAAGTAGAAGACAGTTGGTGATTCCAAGAACAAGGGTAGCAGCAGTACTGCGGAAATTACACGACAGTCCGTCAGGAGGACATCTAGGTGTGAAGAAGACCCTCCAGAAAGTGCGAGAACGGTTTTATTGGATGCACAGTTCCGAAGATGTGAAGGACTGGCGTAAGAAGTGCACTACCTGTGCTACGACCAATGGACCACAAGGAAGAAGAAAGGCTCCTATGAAGCAATACAATGTCGGAAGCCCTTTTGAACGCATTGCCCTGGACATTGCCGGACCGTTTCCACCGACAGCAAAAGGCAGCAGGTACATTTTGGTGGTGATGGATTATTTCACAAAATGGGTAGAAGCATATGCCATTCCAAACCAAGAAGCCGCAACTGTTGCCGACGTGCTTTTGAATGAGTTCATTTGCCGATATTGAGTGCCCCTGGAAATACACAGCGACCAGGGCAGAAACTTCGAAAGCCAGCTGTTCCAGGAAGTTTGTGAAAAGCTCGGCATGAAGAAAACGAGAACTACGGCTTTGCATCCACAGTCGGACGGAATGGTAGAGCGAATGAACAGAGCTCTTGGCAAATACCTGTCTGAAGTAGTATCTAACCATCAGCGAGATTGGGACCAATATCTCTCGTTATTTGCGATGGCCTACAGATCCGCCATCAATGAGTCTACCGGCCAAACACCAGCAAAAGTTCTGTTCGGACGCGAAATGAGATTACCCTGCGACCTTGAATTTGGATGCCGACCCGGAGAAGACATAGCTGGTGAAGATTACGTGACCCAGCTGAGAAAAGGAATGGACGACGTACACGTGCTGGTTCGATCGAATCTCCAGATCGCTAGCGATAGGATGAAGAAAAGGTACGATACGCAAGCTACAGAAGGAGGTTTCCACGAAGAAGACAAAGTCTGGCTGCATAACCCAAGAAGATAAAAGGGTTTTTCTCCAAAGTTGCAGAAAGCTTGGGACGGTCCGTACCTCGTGAGGAAACGAATCAACGATGTCATCTATCGTATCAGCAAGATCCCAAACGGAAAGCCAAAGGTGGTACACCGTAACCGATTAGCGCCATTCGAGGGTGACCACGATGAGGAAGTAAACCAGCTTCAGGAAGTAGCCGATCCTGCTTTTGTAGAGTTCATGGGTGCTTATGGTGGTACCGGAAAAGCAAGATTCGGCGTCACCACTGAGAGACGACAAGACATGCTTACCGTTCCAGAGGAATACTCACTGGCAATAAACATCCCTGCCAGCGTAACCGATGCACGCGGACTGGCATCTTTATTCATAAAGAAGAGTGGCGCCCGACGTTTGCAAAACCAGTTACCAGTACCAGGTAAAGCTCTGAAGCTGCAAGATGGCTCCCGCTACAATTTCCACCTAGTGACGAGAAACACCTTCGACGAAAGTACCAACGTACGAGGATGTCTGGGAAGCATTACGAAGCTTGAGGGAGCATGTGCTTGAATTGGACGTGCATAGGCTAGCCATGCCCAAGATTGAATGTAGGCATTTAGATTGGCGAATAATCCGTAACATGGTAGAAGTAATCTTCCGAGACACCGAAGTGCAGGTACTAGTCTGCGGCCAGGCACGGGAGACACAGCCAACAGAGAAGACGGTCGCATGTTACTTCCATGCAACTGGAAAATGTAACAAGGGAACCAGTTGCCGATACAGTCATCTCGTTTCAGTTTCCTAGTTAGTTCCAGGAGGAACTGTCTCTTAAGGAGGGGGCACTGTTACGCGAGCTGCTGCATTAATGTGCTCGATTAGTGCCCCCAGTGAAATTCCCATATGATACGACTATGGCTCCTCCGCCTTATTTTCAAGAATGATCTGGAATACGTAACATCTAGAAAAACCCAGCGCATCCACCAGAACTTCGAGTTCGAGAGGTCTCTAGAACAAGTCGTGCGAGTATAAATAGGCGACGAGCATCGCAGCGGAGTTAGTTAGTCAGTTAGTGTTGATACCGAAAGAAAGCAATCGCGCCTCGATAAAGTGACTCTCATATAAATTATGGTTAGTGTGTGTTTAGTGTGATATATAAATTATTAAATAAGGACTGTATTTGAATATGAATCTGTGAATATGAATTAATTGTAAATATAAATTAGAATAAACGTTACAATATATTTGGTTTTATCGTACAAGTTCGGTATTAGCTTCGAATATTTGGATTTTGGAGGGATGATACTTTCCGGGCAGAAAGGAAGATCTTTATGCGCATCATGCAGGTAGGATACTCCAAGTCAACTTCCAAAACATACCCTTTGGGTTAATCATCTTCAATAGTATCGACTTCGAATAATTCAATTTCATATTCTTTTAACCACCTAAAATTGCCATATGGTAAATATTCCTTCATTGCAGAACTATAGAGGTTTGTGGCATCTAAAAACATTATGTAGCTTTCTGGTTTGTTTACATCAAACGTTTTCATGTATCTATTGTTTGCTACAGCTTTCCTTTTGCCGCATTGAGCTACACAGCCTCGAATTCTTTTAAAAAAAAAATGTTGCATATCCACATCGGTTAAAAGTTCCAGTTTAATCTTAGTACTTCTCAACATGGCATCCCAACTCAGGGAAGGGGCGGTAAGGTAGTGAGCTGGATCCAGTTTATATTCTTCAAGACAAACTTTGCGAAAATTCGTCGAAAAGACGTCGGCAAGAAGCAGCACATCTGTTTTTGAATATAACTTTGCATAATCGCTAATAGTCGTGCAGTTGAAAGTATCCCATACTAGCTGAGCTCGTGCATATTCCTCATCCGAAATATCAACGCCTTTCAAGGTATCAAAAAACTGTTCCTTAGAAGGTAGTTGCCGTTCACGTAGTTTATCAAATGATGACACTTTTACGAATACGGAAACACACCTTTTTGTCTCATTAAATTAAAATGTTGTGGGAAAAACTTTTGTACCTCATTACACTGTTCGGGATTCAATGTAGAAGCCAGTTTTTCTAAGGAACTAGCTAGGAAACTAAAGAAGTCAACAAATTTCAAAGTCATATATATACATCTCGTATCTTGGGATCACTAAACTTTTCCACTAAAATAGATTTTAAGAAGCATATATACTTTTTATTTTTTCTCTCATTTTTTGGGAATCAAACCACAAAAAAATTTTTATTTCTTTTTATCTCGACGTTTCGGTAGCGTTCCAGCTACCGTTGTCAAGATTAACTATTGATAAAATAATTTTTGGTCCCTATCTGCCACAACGAAAAAAATACGACTTCAGGAAGGCATGTATGATTCCGGAATTTTCTGCAAACTATCTATGCAATGGAGAGTACCAATGTCATAGGGCACTCGACTATGAAACCTCAAGAGTGATGTGGAGGTCAGGTTATGTAGGGAAATTGAAATATTATGACACAATTTCCCTTATTCACACACCTACTATTCGACTGTACGAATCCTTTGCTGCATCGTATCAGATCCTCGAGGCAAACCCAAATCAATCTTGGGACAAAAACCTTGTAAATACACTTATTACTGTGCAATCATTAGGGGAATTATGCTCTCATGATAGTCCGACAGCAAAAATGAAGAATTATGACTTCTGTGACTTTTGTTCCCATATATGTAAGATTATTGGTACCACAAACTCATCTCCAAGCTCTTTATTAGCAAGACTCTGTAGTATCCCTATTAACAGAAATGATTCAATTCTGATACATAATCTGGCAGGA
>CAJUYG010007324.1:0-11040 GCA_910591675.1 Galerucella calmariensis | reverse complement strand
TATTGGACAAATATATTGATAGGTTTTCCCCTTCAGTTACTGGACTAATAAATGGCGAACTATTTAAATATTATAAATATTATACTTACATAAAAACCTTGTAAAAATAAAAATAAAAATTTCTACATAATATTTTTTAGATCCAGCCTCGGCCATTAAAAAATACGGAAGTACCTCTGCATATTATTATGGTCAAGGAGAAGCAGGATTTTCAGCACATTTCCCTGAAGTGAGTACATGGCTCTTTTTTTGTAATACATTTTCAACAACATCTGCCTTAGGATGAAAATGAATTAATATTAGGCGCACCGGGTGTAGCAAACTGGGCTGGTACATCTATTAGAATTACAGACGAGCAAATCGAAGATCCAGAACCTAGTAAAAAGCGTAGAAAACGAGAACTTAGACATTTTAAAACAGTCGAAGTTGCAGAGCCGAGTATTTATGACGCTCATGAGTTACATGGTAAGAAATATTCCTTATTTATTACAATGTTTGGATAATTTCATAATAATGACAAATAAATATAGATGAAAAATGAGTGGTTATTTAAAGTTTATCACATTATAATGCAAAAATTATCACATATATGATTGATTTTAGGATATAGCGTAACTTCGGGCTACTACTATGGCCAAACAAAGCTTTTTTACGCAAATAGCGGTCCAAAAGATGAAGATCACAAAGGAACAGTACGTAATTTTACTAAGTAAATAAAAAACTACCTATATACTTCCACAAAATATTTTTTTTTGCTTGTGAAAAAGACCATACTCGTGAGCTTTGATCCTCAATATGAATCTTTGGGCCCATTTAGGTCAATTAATTGTTTACATTTTTGGTTAAAATTCCAATAAATCCGTTCCATTTATAGTTACCGTGAAAAAATTAAATCGATTGAATCAAAACTATCCGAGAAATGTAAAGAATGTAAAGTCGAATTGTCAGTTTTCTTATCGTTTTAGACTGTTTTCAGCGTTCTTTCGAGTTTTGGTCTGAATTTGACTGAAATAGAATCGAAAATGGTCCATTTGCATGCTAACTTTCTTTTTAAAGCATATTCGAGTGAATTTGTGCATTATTTAGTCTCCTTGTGTGCTTTTTAAGTGGATTTGAGTGTTTTTTAACATATTTCGAGAACCGTTGACCGTTTCGAGCTGTAATTACGTGAAATCGAGAGTATTTGGATGAAATAAGGTCGAATTGTGAGTTTTCTTATCGTTTTGGACTGTTTTCAGCGTTCTTTCGAGTTTTGGTCTGTATTTGACTGAAATAGAATAGAAAATGGTCCATTTGCAAGCTAACTTTCGTTTTAAATCATATTCGAGTGAATTTGTGCATTATTTAGTCTTTTTATGTGCTTTTCAAGTGGATTTGAGTGTATTTGGATGAAATAAGTTCGAATTGTGAGTTTTCTCCAACCCTTAAACGAAAGACGGCAACGTGACGTCACATCAGCCATGGAGTTCTGCAGTATATATAGAGGTTCCAGGCGTAGACTAATGTAATAATTAATTTGTAGAAGGGCTTTGTACGCAAATCTAATCATTCGAAATGGTGTCGTTAGAAAAAGGTTTGTTAAAAGGCGATTCTGGCAATTATAACAGCGAATCTCAACTGGTACACTGATGGCTCGAAAACAGACTCCGGAGTAGGAGCCGGAATATATGGGGTACAAGAGAAGATCACGATCTCTCTAAGCCTAGGGAAACATGCTACTGTCTTTCAGGCAGAGGTACTGGCGGTGCAATGCTGTGCAGAAGAGTTGATGAGACAGGAGGTCGATAACCAAAGAACCGTCATCTACTCCGACAGCCAAGCAGCACTTAAGGCGATACGCTCATATAAGATAACATCAAATCTGGTGTGGGAGTGTCGGAAGGCTCTAAACAGACTAGGTAGTCATAATAGAGTGACCCTAGCCTGGGTACCAGGCCACCAAGGAATAAAAGGCAATGAAAAAGCTGATGAGTTAGCCAAGCAGGAAGCAACGGAGGTCATGATAGGGCCAGAACCTTCCTGTGGAATTGCAAAATGCCTAAGTAAAGAGAGCATCCACAAATGGATAAACAACCAGGCGTTGCGCTGCTGGTATGAAACCCCAGGACAAAGACAAGCAAAATTATTCCTTAAAAGCCCTTCGACAAAACTGTCACACGACCTACTAAGTCAAAGTCGGGAAACGACGAGGATGATGGTGGGAATGCTGACCGGACATTGTAGGCTGAGGAAACATATGCACACAATTGGCCTTGCAGATGACAGCCTATGCAGGTTCTGCCAGGAAGAAGACGAAACCGCGGAGCACATACTCTGTGAGTGCGAAGGCCTAGCAAGGGTGCGGTTTCACCTATTCGGAGAAGAAAAACCGAGGGGAGAGAGCTACGCAAAGGAGGCGGTATCCAGGCTATTAGGTCTAATAAAAAGAGTAAAGCTAGATATTGAGCTCTAAATATAGGGAGGACCACAATAGATCTGCAAAGATCGCAGTGGGATATGACAAAGAGCCACTCCAATTCTAATCTAATCTAATCTACTCAAAAAAGTTGAACAGGAAACCAAAAACCAAAGTGAAAACGTCCTTTGGCAAGAAATGCGATATGAACGAATAACCGCTTGAAAAGCCTATGAAGTCACAAGGTGTAAAAAAATGATGGAACGAAAGTTGAAAATATATTTTTGTGTCAAGATTTTCCAGACTTCTGCTATGAAGCTACATCCTCAATCAATCTGCTAGCGAAGTGGCACTTCAGCACGCGTGCTGCGAAACGGATACCCATCCTCAATCCTGTCAATTCAGTCTGCCTAAATGTTATCGCACATGCGCATTTTCATTGTTATTTTAAGGTAACGAGGTAATTAAAAAGTTCAACCTGTGATTATTCTCGTAAATAAAAGCAGTTACTACTTATCAAAGACAACAAATTAATATAATTACGATATTAGAAAATAATGTATGTTTGTTTACGAAGATAATAGAATAAAATAGGGTTAGGGCACCTAAATTATTTTCCCCATGATTGAATGCGCATGACACAATTCGGCACGCACAGAAAAAGCTTGCAGCTTGCAAGCTTGCACTTCCAAGTCGGCGCGCATGTCAGCACGAAATTGAATTGAGGATGCTTACGTTTAAACGTCATTGTCCCAGCACGCGTGCCGAAGTGCCACTTCGCCACTAAATTGATTGGGGATGGGCCTTGACTCGAAGTCTTAAGATGGAAAACGAAATATTACCGAGATATTACGTCCATAAAGTTCCAAAAAGCTGGAATTTCTTTATCAAGTAAATTTCCTTTTATCGATGCATCAGCAGATGCCATAAGTATCTAAGGAATTTGCTGTGGAAATTAAAAGCCCAATGAATGAAGACACATTTTTAATTTATATTGACAGCGATGGAAACATAAAAATGAAATTTAAATATTTATCAAATGCATTTTCAAATGTTCCTAGCAAAAAAAACAAAGCAATACCTATTTGCTGTAGCTCAACCGAATTTTAAAGCTGACAAAGAAATAAACTATAAAATATTGTGAGTTTGACCCCTTATTAGAAACAAATGTAGTACGTCGCATAGCTTTCCGCCAGAGTTTTCTAACCTTCAAATCGTTAAGTAACGAAATAAAAAGTTTTCAGGAGTTTTGTACTTTGACAATCTGGTACTATGCAATACTTGTATTTGCTCTTTTTGTCACTCATTTTATAATTATTATTGTTAAAAAACAAACATAAACGTCAACTAACATGAAAAATTCGCTGAAAATACCGAATTAAGCCAACATTCACTATATATAAAGCTATATGAAGCCGTTTCAAATCTGGCCATATTTAACACTGAATTTGAGGGTGAATTCGGTTGGATAAAATTGTGATTTTTTTTGCAATTGTCTTTTCGAGTAGGGAACTTTTTAAAAGTAAAATAAAAAAATTATCGAAAATGGCCCCATGGGTTCATCGAGTTCGTTCAGAGTAGGTACGCGGTAAGATATGATTATGAGCGCGTTATTGGAAGTTTATAGTTTGGTTTAAAAGTAAAATTTATAGAAATAATCAACTTTTAGGTAAGCATATTCGAATTTCAAGGTCATCAAAAAGATATCAAATCCAAGCAAAAAATAGTTGGAGAGCAATTAGGCGAATACTTCGGTGGGTGTCTTGCAAGTGGAGACATAAATAATGACAAATTTGATGATCTCATAATAGGCGCACCTTTTTTTAAAGGCAGTACTTACAACGAGGGCAGAGTTTATATTTATCTTGGAGCAAAAGTAAGTTAACTATAAACATACAACAATCAAAATAAAAGTGCTACCCTAAATCAATAGGGATGACAAAATAATGGAGTTACTTTCCATGGGTCTTATTTGGCCTTCCTCCATTACACACCTTGTGATAATAGTTAGATCAGGACACATGTCCATTAAGGACATCATAAGTGGAGCCATCTTAGATATGAAAACAGACTATATATGTTACATGAAAAATATAAATTTTTTTCTCGAATTTCTGAAGATTTTCGCTTATAACTTTTTTATTTATAGTTCTACGACAAAAAGTTACTAGACCAAAGTTGTAGAGAATTTAATTTGCAACAAAAAATGTTGATAAATTTTTTTTATCAAATAAATAGCTTATGAGATATATCGTAAAAACCATTTCAACCCCTATTTTCAAGATGGCGGCCGTGGGACAAGGGTGGCGACCCCAAAAACTTGGTTTTAGCTTTACACTGACCCCCCCCTACACATCAAAAAAATAAAATTGCGTCCTCTAAAAAACGCAAGATAAGGCCTAAAAAATGTAACACTTCAATGGACTATCTCCCCAGTCCCAAATATGAGGCAAGACCCAAGCAAATGAAGTTTCCCCGATGAGAGACCTGGTACACAGACGGGTTACAGATTGGGGAAAGGACAGGAGCAGGGGGGTGTATGGAGAACATTTCTTATGTATTTCAGGCAGAGATTTATGCTATCTTAGAATGTGTCAGAATTAACAAACAAACATAGGACTGACACTCATAGGATAAGCATACTAATAACTGACAACCAGGCAGCCATTACAGCTTTAAGCAGCCGCAAGGTAACATCCAGACTGGTAGAAGAATTCCAGGAAGAACTAGATTAACTGACTGTGAGGTACTGGACTCGAGGAGACAAACAATCTTCGGAGAAGCCAGTGTGCCACCTGAAGTATATGGTACACATCCAATGGACCTATATATCGTCTATTCGAAGGAACGGGGATAACTGGATGGGTGGACTAAATGTGGGAGTAGAGTACAATAAGCCAACAGTGCTCCCGGAATCATAACGGCTTCCAAAACACACAAAAAATGGGTCTTCTAGTTATAATTCATTTTTGATGATTTTTTCTAGGGAAATCTTAAAAAATCGATGGTTCTTAGTGCCAATAATAAAAATGGACAATTTGGTACTTCCATAATGTTTATGGGAGATCTGGACAGAGATGGATATGGAGGTAAGCAAAAAAAAATATGAACAGCGGAAATTCAATATGGAAATTTATGTTTTGTTACTTTTAGAGGTAGCTATTGGTTCTCCATATGAAAATGAAAACACAGGAAGTGTTTATATATACAAAGGTAAAGACAACGGACTGGATATGGTCCCAAGCCAAAAAATTATTGGCAAAGAGATTTATGCAGGTCTTTTAGGTTTTGGTATAACAATTTCTAAGCCTGTAGACATGGATAAAAATGAATTTAAAGGTAAAATCACAATTTTTTATTTTCCTGTTGCTTTATTTATCAAAAAAACAAACATTATTTTCTGTTTGTAGATGTAGCTATTGGATCCTATTTATCAGGACATGCAGTTTTGCTCAGAAGTCGACCAATTGTAGCTATTGAATATAATTTTACTGCGATTCCTGAATTCTTACAGATTGATACCAAAACTTTCGGCATAAATATTTGTTTTTCTTATTCGCTATACAGGGAAGACTCCGTGCGTAAGTATTAATAATTAATATTAAAGGTAAATACCAAAGAAATTCATATACAATAAAAGGTAGAACGTGTCGCGGGACACACGGTAGGAACTTTAGTTCCTTTTAAGCAAAAGTTATGTAATACATCTGACGTTATAGATAAACAATTTGCATATTCTTTGGTGGTTGAGTAGTAAGCACACCAGACTCTCACGCGGTAGACCCGGGTTCGATTCCCCGCGAGGAATTTTTTTTATTGTTAATTTTATTTTTAAATAATCATTCTGCTTGATATTAATAACGACAACAGGTAGACGTTTGAAATATTTAGCAGAATATTCATTATTATAGATAATGGTACGGTACCCTCCATGAGGGAGTCCGACTGGCAACATCTACTTATAACAGCATCGTATATTTAAAAAAGGAAACCGTAGCATTATACAAATTGGACATTCGTTTACCACAAAATTAGTGGAAACATAAAATTGAATTGTTAAATTTTTAATTTGAAGTTATATTACAGTTTATAGAAATTTTTATTTTCTAGATTTTTTCCTAAGTGGGTCGTAGAAAAAATATGCTGCTCGACTCGTGTGGATTGTCCATATCGCACTTGAACGATTGAGCACTCCGCCTACGGCGTCATAATTTCTTTCAAAATATGCCCTTTTACATTTAAAAACTACCTGCCAAATGTCAAATCAATTTATCCATCCATTTTAAAGTTATCGAATTAGAACATTCAAGTTTTCAAAATTTCAACACCCTGTATTTCGAAAAGTAGCTAGACCCCTTAATCACGCAAAAAAAATTATGGAAATAATAGTAAAAATTTATCCGAAATTCAAGTAGATCACTAGCATTGCGAATACCAGCTTTGCATAGAATTTCAATATAGCATCGGTGGTTCAGTGGTTAGAATGCTCGCATTGCACGCGGGCGGCCCGGGTTCGAATCCGGGCATGAGCATATTTATTATTATGAATCGCTGCTTCGTAAACGAGATAGAGACTAAGGAGGCACAAGCACGCAAAAGCAAGGCACATAACGAAGCAATGTAACATAACGTAGCGTAACGTAACGCGTAACGGTCAGATCTTTTGCGTCGCGACCCCTGGTCGCTCAAACATAACCTGGCGTAAAGAACTAAAGTTCCAATATGTCCCCCTAAGTTGGAATCATATGGGCAGGCCCGCGGTTTACACGTAACCCCCGGGTTGGACCGGGACCGATCTCCGCCCCTCCCCCTTCCATCAACGGGGGTTCACGGGCATTACCAAAGACACCTGAACGAACTCCCCATTCATACTACCGCTGTCATACGTCAGTAAAAATTTTACATATATGAGTGGATTTAGAATTGATATTTTCAAGTATTAAGGTGACAAAAATCGCCAAATTTTTCGGTGATGAACTGAATTTTTAATTTAAACTCTACTTGGAAAAAAATGTACAAGGGCCTAAACTCGAAGGGTTTCTGTTTTATGAATCATCAAAATAAAAGTAGTGGCAAAAATAAGAAAATCCACTTTCTGAAATCAAAAGGTACTCATATAACTCGACAAATTTAAGAGATTTAGAACGTTATAGTGACCAATCGACTATTTATAAAAAGAGGGTTTTGGAGACGAGAAATCGAACTGCTCAGTCAGTGTTTTGATAAAATATTGATAACAAAATCAGCTTTATAAAAACTGAGATTTTCGGGCTCGGTATCCGCGATTTTTTCTTCTTATAAATGCCTTCATGATATATTTCTAAATTTTCTGACTCTGATTTAATGGGATGATCAATGTCAACCGAGTATTTTGCGACTCCTATATACACTGCTGAACCTAAACACTATTTAATACAAACTTATATATTGGTAAGGGTTGTATCCATGTTTTAGATATCAAGTACGCAATTTCTATGGATAAAACTTATGGCAGAGCAAGTATAGGATCCAATAAAACAATTTCCACTAACATTACTGTAAGAAAAAATATTCCAAATTGTAAGAATATCACTGTAACATTGGTGGTAAGTTTCATTTGAATTGTTATACCTAACTAGTTAGCAGCAATGACAAAGGTTTATATACTCACTATACAGTGCGTTACTTTACGAACGCACTGTATAATAGTCAAACCTGCATCTGAAGAAATTTCTACTGAAGTATTAATAACTCCTGTCCATGCAAATGTTATTTTTGAAACCGATTAAGTAATATATATGTTAGGTACCATGAAAGTCCGAAAGTAGTGAATGCCAACATTCGCCGGTGGATGTCGACAAATGTCAAATGCCTTGGTGAAAGTCCGAACATTTCTAAATTCTATTATACATTCGGACTTTCACCGGTATATGTCGACAAAACACAAATGAGGTCCGGTGGAGTTCGAGCTCGGACACTGCAGGTCGCGACATGTTTTTAGACGGTTCCAGCCCCGGTACGTCTTCATCTCAAGCACTGACTGACCCGCAACCTGACACGTCTTTATCTCAAGCACTGACTTATCCGCCACTTAGCACATCTTCATCTCAAGCACTGACTGAACAACACGAGCTAATTTCTTTAAAAAGAGTAGCTGCAAAAGAGAATCTTCTACTTCAAGCAACAAAAATATTGCGAACCTCGAAAAAAGTTTCCTCTTGCCCAAATTGGTGATACCGTAAGAAGTCCCTGATGTCGACCGTGGTCGTACAGACCCTCGAAATGTGTTAGTGGTTGTTGTTGGAATAGAGGATTCAGACTTTTATAGATTAGCTTACAAAAATGGTACCTTGAAGCAGCTTTTCACCCGTAATCAGTTCGTAATTTGTAAAGAAAAGTTACTTTCCATGGACGAAGTTTCAACAAAAGAAATGTCGCTAAGAGAAGCAGCTTCTGCTAATTCAAAAAGTGGAGGGCAAGGCTATACACGTTGTAACTGCAAAAGGAAGTGTTCCACGACTAAATGCAGCTGTAAAAGCAAGGAAGTTTTGTGCAATTCGAAGTGCCACGGTAGTTTGAGTTGTTGCGATAAATAAGATATTGTTCTTATTTTTTATGTTTCATTTTATATTTTTATGTTCTACTGTTTGTTTTGAGTTCAACAAAGTCCTTTTCCCATATTATTTTAATAAATAGAGACCTAAGGATTTTTTTTTGTTTTTATTTAAAAAAAAATCTTTTTAACATACACCATGAGTGCATCCTGAATGTCGACAATCGCCGGTGTATCTCGACATTCACCAGATTTCGGTCTTTCACGGTAACATACAGTGTGACCCATTTTTAATGGAAACACCCCCCTAAAATTTGAAGTTGTAAACAGATTCTGATAATTTTTTTTTGAAATGTCAAGTACTAAAAGGTCTACCTTGGGACAAAATTTGAAATGTTTATTCCAATTTTCAGGGCATACTACGATATTTTTTCTTAGTCGAAAATCGAGATTTCTTATAAGCGATTTTTTTATTGAAAAAATCACTACTCCACTGGATTCAGAGTACCTCTAAACAGGTGTGATCCGAAGTTTCATGAAAAAATATTCATTAATAACAAAGTTCTGACAACTCAAAAATTCGAAAACACACAGCTAACAGTCACAAAAAACACCCTATATCAACAGATATAGCAATTAGAATATTTTTTATGATTTCAACAATAAAGTGCCGCCAGATGAGAATAAAAAACTTCCCAAAAAATCAACGGCTGGTGTGGGATATTGAACGAACATAATATTGGTCCTTTTTCTTTTTTGAGGAAAAAAACATAATACGCAGAGGTTTCTAGAATTTTTAAACACATAGTTTTGGGATGCTATTCACGAGCTTCCAATCAATGAACGATCAAATTTAATTGGTCCAGTTAGATGGATGTTCAGTTCATTTTGCCAGAGCTGTGAGGCAATGGCTTAACGATCAGTTTCCAAACCGTTGGATAGGCCGTGGTAGTCCGTTTATAGAGTGGCCACCCAGATCTCCAGACCTCAAGTTTTGGGCTTTTTTCTTTGGGAACTTCTCACACAAAGGGTTTACAAAAACCGCTCAAGAGATAGAAATGAATTTTGTGCAAGAATTCGACAGGTATGTGCAGATATTACCCCACAAGAACTAAGGAACGTAATCAGAAACATTCGTAAGCGCTACGACAAATGTATGGAAATACGTGGAGGATTAGTAGAGGCTTCTAGAATATGAGTTTGAATCAATTGTTGCACTGAATCGAAACATTTCAATAATTAGTTTTCATAGTTACGTGTTATAATTTAAATTTTTTCCTTAATAATTAGTTGAATTGTGTGAATGTAATTTCATTAAAAAAATTTATGTTTTTTTTTTCATCTGGCGGCACTTTATTGTTGAAATCATAAAAAAATATTCTCTTCGCTATATCTGTTGATATAGCGTGTTTTTTGTGACTGTTAGCTGTGTGAGTTTTCGAATTTTTGAGTTGTCATAACTTTGTTATTAATGAATATTTTTTCATGAAATTTTGGTCACACCTGTTTAGAGGTACTCTGAATCCAGTGGCGTAGTGATTTTTTCAATAAAAAAATCGCTAATAAAAAATCTCGATTTTCGACTAAGAAAAAATATCGTAGTATGCCCTGAAAATTGGAATAAACATTTCAAGTTTTGTCCCAAGGTAGACCTTTTAGTACTTGACATTTCAAAAAAAAATTATTGAAATCTGTTCACAACTTCAAATTTTAGGGGAGTGTTTCCATTAAAAGTGGGTCTCACTGTATATATTGTGCTATATTTCTGTCATGAAATTTTTTATTTATTGGTTTTTATTTTCACTGCACTCAACTTTTAATATTGTAGAACAATTTGACGACTCCCGACTTGAACATGCCAATACAAGCCTTCATAACATATGCATTGGATTATCCTCGAGTCAACAAATCTGTTTTATTTGCTCCTGTAAATGCAAATGCACAAGCGAACAAATTTTATCCTGTATTGGATAAATACAAATCTAGTCAGACATCTTTAGAAATAGATATACCGTTTACGTTAGGATGTGCCTCAAAGAACCAATGCTTGTCAAAGCTTGAAGTCGATATGGAATTTCCCGAATTAATGAGGTGTGTATAATAAAACTATTAA
>CAJUYG010007323.1:0-11040 GCA_910591675.1 Galerucella calmariensis | reverse complement strand
GCTGTGAATGAATAGTACCATTGTCTTATTAAAATGTAACTAGCACGTGCGGCATCCTCCCCTGCAAGAGAGTCTGGCTGGTGGGAACATTAGGTGTGTTCTTTTTGACTGAGATCTCAGCTCACTTCAGTTAAAGTGATCTGAGATAAAGTGAAGTGAGTAAGCATCAAAAAGAACGAACCACTATTATAATCACTGGGTCTTAGAGTATCTTCAAATAGGGTCATTCGAACTAAATCTTCACTGGTTAAATTAACAGCATTCCACTCTAAAATTTTCGGGTAAAATGTTTGTAAGGATTATATAGGCGGATCTTTTTCGATAGCACATTAGGCATTAATACTAAACCAATCAGAATAAAAACCTGAAAGTAGTAGATTTGAAACAAATATTCCTAATATTGATTCATACGCGAGATTTTTTCTGTTATTTTTTCAGATATGCACTCATTGAAGAACGTACATTTTTAAAAACGGAAAATGAAATTTTACAGAAGAAATTACATGAATTCTGTCAATGTCTGCAATGTCCTATTCCAAAAACATTGGATAACGAACAATTGAACTGGCCGCCCTACATTGGACATATTTCTAAGAATATTACAGAGGCCCTTTTTGAGATGAAAAAGTATCAAACACAGAATTATCCTTTCGGACAATAATTTAGTTTGTAAAATATTATGTGATAATATATGCAATAAAAATGAAAAAACAAGATTTTCATTTTGTTTTACTTTTCTATCTGCTCATTATTATTTTGTTAATTACCAAAAAAAGTGATGAAGTCGCTAAATGATTTAAGGAAGAACAACGAGATTGGAACGGATTTTAATCTCAAGGGAATCAAGGGATGAAGTGGGGAGAACAAAAGATAGATAGATGTTTGAGTTACTTAATTCGTATTTACATTACTATCACAAAACGCCCAAAGTTGATCAGTTTGCCCTGCTACACAAACTAAAAGATGTATTCTTCTACCGAGTTCCTCATGAAAGTCTCAGTGATCAGTAGTTTGTTTACTCCCACTTCCTGGAGGAATTTCACGACATTCAGATGCTTCATTGTCATCAATATATTCATCAGCCTCCCAGTTGTTGTACCCTGCCATTGTTTTTGGTCGTTTGTCGAAAATATTCGAACGAATCAGTTAATATTATTCGTTCGCTACATAGGTCAGTCGGTACGGGTCATTTTAGACCAGAAGTAATTAGCAATACGGCTGATTTTTTTAAGTACCTTGAAGTATGTAGATTAATATAAAAAAAGTTTACCAGTGTAGTACCAGTATAGTCTTTTACTTGTGTAAAATGGCTATTATTCACTTGGGTGATTCCAAAACTCACTCGCTGCGCTCCCTCGTCTTGGAAACTTCATCCGCGTGAATAATAGCCATCATTCTGCACTCGTTGAAGAATATACTATTATATTACATGAGTATCATATTTTATTTTGAAAAAATAAAGAAGATTTCTACCCGAATCTATAAAAATTTCTATTTTGTAATTATATATTCACCAGCATTTCTACGCAAACCCCATCAAAATTACTCCAGTTTTATCAAAGTTACAGTATTTAATATATATATTTTCTTGTAAATTCAAGATTCCTAAAATTTACAAAATAATGAAAAGTGTCGTATTTCGTGATTAGGAAAAATTAATTATCCGTAAATTTTATCTATGGAACAGACCTCCTAAATAACAGTTTCCATCCTTCTTATGTGCTATGACAAAAAAATGCCATCTTAAAGCCGACACTTTCCCCTTCAAAACGCCGTATTACAATTATTTATATCTACATTATAACTGTACAATAGTTTGAAATGTTTCAGAAAATAGAGTCGCACGGATGCGGAACACATACTTAGTTTAACGAATTTATTCCGAACAAACCATTGATCGGACGAAAGAAGCGCAAGAGACATTTTTTGTTGCAAAACACTCTCCCTACATGGTGGTATTTTTTATTTTTCTCCACCTTCATCCCAGCGCGAAATATTTGAAAATTTCGATATATATATATTTTTGATTTTTTTTTCTAATTTGCGAAATCGATAGACTGGTAAACTTTTTTCATATCAATCTACATACTTCAAGGTTGTGACGTAACTTTCTCTCTTTACTATGACACCCACGGGCTCAGTATCTACTAGATTTCCTCAGGCGCCAGATTTTTGGGATGGTTTACTCCACCGAACTCTTGAAAATGCAGCGTCTAGAGTTACCAGGGTAGCAACAGATGGAGGTTAAGTAATTCCAGGGGTCTGTTGTTCTTGACCTCGACGTAGCACGTAATGGGAAACAGGCTTTAATTGTTCGCCACTATCGGAAAATGAAACTACCAGTTGCTTGAGAAATTATAAATTTTATTCCTACTTCGAGATACTTTATTTTAAAGAGACGAATCAAGAAGCTATATTTTAAAATAACTAAATGGGTATAAAAATCAAAACAGTTTTTACAATCACTAACTACGTTAATACTCAAACCCAAAAGCACCACACCAAGCAAAAAAAATTAGTTTATTTCGTTTTATAAGATACGCACAAGCTGAGATGCAAGGCTTTACTAGTATGTCTAGATGCAGGTGAAAATCGTGAAACTTAACTAGCGGTCAGATGGTAGATACACAAAGAAGGCGTTATTTAGGTACTAGCGGGGTCTAACGAAGCGTTTCTTAATATTTGTGTACAGGTTTAATCAAAGCAGAGGTAATTTATAAACTATCTTCGGTTTCCGATACTCTCTTGAACACTCAAGTAAACTGAAATTTTATCAACTTGCCTGGAAACCTCCCGAATGTTGTACCTGCTTTGGCAGCGTACCTGTACGAGATTATTTCAAGTTATCACGGTGACCGGAACCTGTTTTTAGATTGACTTTACCACGGCCGTTGGTACTAAATAAGTTACTCAAAAGAAAGTTAGACAACAGAATCCGAAAACCTCTCCTTTGTGATCCTGCTTATGCAGCGAACACGCGTGAGATTATTTCGCTCAACGTCTTGGAAAACCCTCGAAAGGTTTGCACCTGCTAAGGCAGCGTGCACGTACGAGACTATTCCAAGTTGTCTTTGATCAAATTTCAGAATATATTCCAACGAATTGTTTCCTTCGGTCGTGTTTCTTTTCAATATTTTCATACCACTAAAGAATTCACCTGCTCAGGCAGCGATCAGCCTTTGAGATTCTTGAAAATATTTTCTCGTCAGATAAACGGCGGCAGTCGGGTTTCAACGAAATACTTTGAGAACCTCCCAAGAATCTACCTGCCCTGGCAGCGACAATCCTTGAAATTTCTCAAATAGGTATATCTCTTTTCCCAAAAAGTGAAGCCAACAAGACAAATTTTATTTCGGATTTGTACACAAATACGCAGAAAACTTTTACTACAATTAAGCAAGCAATAAGCAAAAATAGATTCTATCAATGATAATGTTAAATTAAAAGAAGTCAGGTGTGTATGAATTTATAACGAAAAAAAAAATTATTTACAATTAATACATTTCGTTTGCCACATTTTTATAAAAACCCCTAAACAGCATCGCTATTTAATGTTTTTACAAACACTATTAAGGTAGAAGACTTCTGGTCTTTGCCATACACCTCATCATTATCAGATAACCTGAAATTACTTAATTTTTTCATTGGATATTAGGCAATCCAGGTCACAGAACCTAATATGACCGTCCAAGCCAAACAATTAGTACAGCTGGTCAGTTTTGAATTGTCTATTTAATTTCAAGATTTTACTGGTGTGTTTTATATGTAGACGCTGTGGTTTGACTTTGTGTTTCTTTGACAGTTCCAGAGAAACCTTACAGCATGTGAAAGAAGTTCTCATAGATGAATAAGAGTAGCTAAAGGGGAGTTTGAGGAGCTCTTTTATGTTGTTGATGATAAATCATCGACAGTCAGACTCTGCTTAAAGCTATCATTAATCCAACAACTAGGACTAGACTGCAAAGAATCACTTGGTTATTTAACGTCGGTCTGTTTCTGCGACTGAGGCTAATCACCGACGTCGGGAGCACGCTACCCATAACCGGAAATTTTGGCAAACCTACTAGTGTTCCAACCAGTGGTAGCGTTCTTTAACGAGCTCAACATCCATGGACTCAGGACCTCGGTTTTACGTCTCCTCCGAAAGACATTATTCCTCGTGCTCATTGGTATAATACCTGCGAGCTGTGATAAAATACTCCGCTGCCGGCTGTACGGGCCCTATACGATGGTTTTCCCTGGCTTGGTCACCCATGCAAGTACTAACCATGTTCGACCTTGCTTGGCTGTAATGATCGCATCAAAGGCGTTTCATTACAATGCTGGGTCGTCGCCCGAAGAATCACTTGACAGGCTGGCAAGGAATACATAACAAAGTGTCTTCAATTTTGGTGCCGGTACATGAAATAATAAAATGGCAAACCAGTTAGGGGAGGAAGGTTCTAAAGTAGACCTCATATCTCAGGAAACGTTTTGTGCCTAATGGGGAAATCGGGATCTGGCTAGATAATAATAATAATAATAATAATAATAATATCTTTATTGCTTCAAATTGATACAAATCAATATAGCAAGAAATCCGGAACAGAGTCTATAAATAAATACACAGTTCATGCGGCAAAATCACAATGAAAATAAACAATAAAAGAGCGAAAACAATATTTGTGTAAAACCCAAGCTATTCGTTTATAATAAATGAACGAATTTTGAGTACGCCAATAAAATAATTCGAAATTTGCCTGAAATCCGCCAAGGAAGGAGTATTTAATAAGGCAATGAAATCATCAAAATTATGCAGATTTTTAATAATTTGCACTCTAATACAATCATACATCCTGCATTGAAGCACAATATGTTCAAGTGTTTCATTTTGACGCGAGTTGCACAGAGTACAAATTTCTTCTTGATTAATGGTATAAATACTTCCCTTATACGTTATTCTAACAAAAGTCTTCGAACATAAACGGATCTGACAAAATATTCGAACTAATTTAATCGGCAGTTTACTAGTTAGATAATCTGCAGGACCTGAATTGACTGTTAAATGTTTATATATTACACAGTAATTACTATTAGCAAGGCGTTGTAAGTCGGAACTATACAATTTTTGTTTAAAATTCTCAAGAATTGCATCGTAATGGCTTTTTAGTGAACCAAAAGAGAGGTTATTCCACATGTCGTTCAACCCGAGATCTATAAAAATCTGTTTCATTTGTAGGGCCCAGTTATAGCAGGGGTTGTCAAAGTCCTCTAACTCTAAGAGCCTGAGAAAGACAATCTTAGGCAATCTAGTGTTTTCAAAAGAAAACATTTTTAATAACCAGTTGAGGCACAACTTAAATACCGTATAATCAAGCCTAACAACACCCACCTCAAGGCGTACTAAATAATCAGGAGTGTTTAGCGGTAATAGGAGCAATCTTTCGGATTTGTACACAAATACGCAGAAAACTTTTACTACAATTAAGCAAGCAATAAGCAAAAATAGATTCTATCAATGATAATGTTAAATTAAAAGAAGTCAGGTGTGTATGAATTTATAACGAAAAAAAAAATTATTTACAATTAATTACCTCGTGCACGAAAATCAGTGTCCGGAAACGGTCGGTCGGATAACAGCAGCTAGTATTTTAGAATGGTTGGAAGTTGCAAGAGAGACCAGCAGCAAAGCTATAGATTAGGGGAGGGAGCAAAGCAAAAGCCCTAATTTATCATTTTTTCTTTCGACCCCACTCAGGAGGTCTCCTACTTAAAAATTTCAAGAAATGCGCGGACTGATTTGCGCGAACGGTATCGTAAATCATACAGGTACAATATACCAGATGTTTTAAAACTGATAAACATATACCAAAATAATTATTAATACCCCAATTTAACAACTAGATACGAAAGAGGGTGATCTTAGGAATAATAAAAAACTGAAATATATACTACAGGATATTGGAAAAATAGTAACAAGATTACAAGGTACTTATGAAAAAAAAATCAGCCGTATTGCCAATTACTTGTAGTTGTTACCCCTATCGTCTGGCCTAACATACGTATTGTTTCACATACAATACTCCTTTACTCTTTACTTTTTGATGTTCGTTTGTGACGCCAATGGCATGAACTGTCGTTACGAGGCGACATAGATAAACAAGACCAACGATTTATGTGCAAGACAGAGAGAGAGAGATGGGTGGACATACCCATTTGAATTTCCATCGTCGTATGTCGACTCCGTTCGGGCGGCTTCGCGAAATTTCTCAACAGGGTTGTCAATTTGCATAATATATTTCCTTCAATTTACGATCATAGGTCAAATATTTTATAAGCATTATTTTTATGTGTGATACTTATACAGATACAAATATTCGATAATTAAATTACTTGTTTTAAATCAATTTTATTAACATTAAAAGAATTATACAATTAAAAAGATTATAATGTGTATAAATATATACTTTTTTTCACAAACCATATCCTTGGCAACCATGCACAATAACAGTGACGGCTTGGCTCAAAACGTCAAATCATGCTCAAAATCACTTGTAATCTGTTCTCAAAATTCATAACGCCATTTTTGTTTGCTTCATTGTTTGAAGGTGTTTAATCGGCGATATTAATTCAGTCCTGGATTTGCAAATAGGCCGCGGCCTAGGGGCGGCAAATTTTAGAGGACGGTCACTTGATTTCAGAGGATAAAAGTCAAACACGTCCACTGGTTTTCTCATGGTTTTTTATACTTTCAAAAGAAACTTATTCCTATCGAAACCTATATTATCGCGTGAGTAATAGATGAGAGCAGCGAGGCGGGCGAAGACGAACGGTGCGACAGAATGTGTGCATTTTCAGAGTTCCTCTGATGAAACTGCAGAGTGTACAGTGAAGCCTGGATCAAACTCAACGTTTTTGAGGAATCAATCTCTGTCTAATGTTCACCCTTACTTGGATATAGCTCTCCGCATTGCACTTTCTACTCCGGCTACAAATTGTTCTGAAGAAAGAAGTTTTCCCTGTTTAAAACGCGTAAAAAATTTATTAAAGGTCTTCATTGTCTCAAGAAAAAAATAATTCTCTAGCTCTTCTCTACATAGAAGCAGAGATAATGAACACCATAAACTATGATGATGTTATAGATGATTTTGCTATTAAAAAGGCACGTAAAAAATTGTATATCTTGTTTCTTTTTTACTATCTCTCTCTTTCTTAATAACCAATTCATCCGTTTATTGAACTTACATTCGTTTATTTAAATAATAATTTTCCATTTGTAGTAAAGGAGGCCTCTTTACTACAGATAGAAAATTATTATCTTAGAAAGGTATGTACCGGGTGTCCCAATAAGAATGTCTCTCGACCATATCTCGGGAACCATTTATAGTACAGCTTCGGGGAAAAAAAATTTATGATAAAAGTGAGATCTCATAATATACACGTGCGTTTTGAGAAGAACACTTGAGCTTCTTGGTTTAATTAACTTACAATCAAATTTTTATTCACGTACTACTTTATTTGGTTTATTTACATACTTCCAATCAATGAAAACATAAAAGCTTTTAGCGTTAGAGAAATACATTTTAGATTAAAAGAGGGATGCCCCTAAATGTCGGCAACACATTATACAATTTCTAAAAAAAAATACGCGTTTTCTTGATATGGAAATAAGCGTCATCTTATTTATGCTGTCAATTTTTTTAACAAAATATAGTATCCGAACATTTTCTCAACTTTACCTACGAATATTTCTGTTAGTAGTAAAAAAGATGAAAATATGAGCACTCAGAAGAAAATAGATGGGCGTAGAAAAAGTATAGTACGTTACACGAGTTGTAATCCCATTACGCACTTATGAAATTCATGCACTATCCGCTTCGCGGCTTCGTGCATAAACTTTTTCATTTCGTGCGTAATGAGTTACTTACAACTCTTGTTACGTAATATACTATTTAGTTTATAGTTGAAATAATACCCTTCTTGGTGTGCGTCATCGATTGTTAATGTCCTTCTAACACATTACGTAGGAAGAAATGGAAAAAGGCAGGTCTGTGATTAATCCTAATCAAAATATCACAATAAAGAACCGTTTAAATGTATTACAAATGTTAACCCTAATCTTTGACGTACAAAAATTTGATAGGTTGAAGTTTAGATTACGCGCAAGCATAACCTATCGATAGCGAATTCTAAATACTATGAAGGCGTTACTTTGTAGCGGCAATGTGTCTTACGTCTTTTTCTACTATCACACTGACAGTTCTCGACAGGTCTGTACTTTGTTGTTTACGGTCAATTATTATTTATCAAAAGTAAATAGGTATTAATCTTATTGTTTTATTTATTTAAATATTACAAAAATATTCATGGATACACGGAAAAACATTAGTATTTCGAAAGTTCTCAAGTATTTTCAGTCAGAAAAAGGAGCTGGTAATTATTAATTATTTGGCTGAATAAGATCCTGATGATTTTATTTATCAAATTTTAGGTTAGCTATATGTCAAAATAGCAAATAAAATAAACGACATGCTTAAAACCCGAATAGGGCATGTCCACGACAGTTGACATTGACAATACTTGGGTGGTAAAACAATAAACAATAGACATGATGAAAAATTATCAAACAATAAACAACTATTAACCCATATTATATATTATTAAATATGCAAGCTCAACAATTAAAATAACTTTAAAAGTACACTGAAGCAAAATCAACTAAAATCAAACACGATCTACCATTATAAATCAGCATAACCTCACTATTAAGTACCACGTGTTCTGAACGCTTTGTTTATTGTTTTACCACCTAAGTCTTGTCAAAATAGTTTGTGACGTCACGTGGACATGCCCTATATACGTCACAATCGATGACGCACACCAAGGCATGTCGTTTTTTATTTGCTATTTTGACATATAGCTAACCTTAAATTTGATAGATAAAATCATCAGGATCGTATTCAGCCAAATTCGAAAAGGCTATGGAATTAATAATCACCAACTTCTTTTTCTAGCTTAAAATACTTGAGAACTTTCAAAATACTGATGTTTTTTCGTGTATCTATGCATATTTTTGTATTATTCAAATAAATAAAACAATAAGATTTATATTCACTTTTCATAAATAATAATTGACCGTAAACAACAAAGTACACACCTGACAAGAACTGTCAGTGTGACAGTAGAAAAACACGTAAGACTTATTGCCCCTACGAAAGTAACGCCTTCATAGTATTTAGAATTCGCGATTGATAGGTTATGCTTGCGCGTAATCTAAACATCAACCTATAGAATTTTTGTAAGTCAAAGATTAGGGTTAACGTTTGTAATACATTTCAACGGTTCATTATTGTGATATTTTTATTAGGATTAATCACAGACCTGCCTTTTTTCCATTTCTTCCTACGTAATGTGTTAGAAAGACATTAACAATCGATGACGCACACCAAGAAGGGTATTATTTCAACCATAACAACGAAGGCCTTCAATATGTCTTATTGATATGATTATACTATTTTATATTGTACCCATATCACATGGTCCTACACCAAAGTTTGAATGCTCAAAATGTCTATACCAGGTTGGATTTTCTTAACTGGCTCTCACATATGATACAAGACATTGAAGCTGCTGTTTCTACCCGTCAGCGATTGATGTTATGATTGTCTATAACAGACAATGATTTTATGCATTGAATATGGTAGACGACATTTCGAACATCTAGGGCGGTACTAATTATGTACCCAGTTATTTATTAAAAGTTTCATTTGTTTGATTTATCACATCATTCTAAAATTCGTTCTCATTGCAAGATTGCAAGTAGCGACAGCATTACATTTAGGTGATCTATTATAGTGGAAACAATAACATTGGTATAATAACAGTTTAAATGACTGCAAACCAATGTAAGATCTTTTCATTCAGGCTAAATTTAATAATTTTTGTTAACGCGAACCAGCCTTCTAGACGTTGGAAGAATAAAACCCGCCATTTACCTGTTTCTTACGATATCTCAGGATAGAAAAGAGATATCGCCTTGCGGTTTGTAGTGTTATGTTGCTAATTTAGTCTACTTTTTAAAGAACTTCTTGAATTTGTATGATTATATTTAAAATTGTTGCGAGAAAATACAATATTTAAAAAAATAAAACAGCACCCTCAGGCATTCATGTTATTGATCAGACTGCTTCATATCTACAAATTTTCGATTGTTCAATAAAAACTCTTTCAAACAACATCAAGTTTATTGAAATCGGTCAAGCAGAACCGGAATTATGGGCGACAAGGTTCCCACTCTTCCCCACCCCACCCCACTTGTCATATTAAAAAGTTGCTGGATTTGTCGAGGAATCTGATTATAATATTTAATATGCTCCTTAATCAGGTAAATTTTGAAAAATTTTGCATTTTCAAATTTTAACTGTCAAATATGCCCTCTAGCGGTGGACCTACAACTCTGTAAATAATTTCCAGGTTTTTCTCGAGGTCACTTTTGTTATAAATTTTTTTTTCTCGAAGCTGTACTATAACCGGTTCCCGAGATATGGCCGAGAGCCATTCTTATTGGGACACCCGGTACATGGGGCGGCGGACATAAAGTGGCCTACACTCATAAAAAATATAAATCCGGCACTGTATTAGTTGTGTTATTTGACTAATCGATTGTGCGTTGTGGTAATATTAACTATAGAAATATAGTGGTGTAGACCATTATAGTCCAGAGCATTTAGAACAAAATTACCCGAATAGAGGAAATTTTGGAGAACAACAGATATCGAGATGCGGTTTTCTGCATTGTGTTCAGGAAGGTCCCAGAAAAGACTGGGGAAAATGTGGGTTAGCACTTTTTTGAAAACGCCCACTGGGCAGGAAAATGCATTTTCCAATTGCATCATTACTTGCACCATTATGGAACTCGGAACTCGGAACAATCACTCGGAAATCGTTACTAGGGCATTGGAATTACCTGAGGGTGCACGAGGGTGGCTCTGTGGGGGTGAATTGAGGGAGGAATAGCAGCGTGCATGAAAATCGGTCCATACTCGTTACTCGGGGGTTTTC
>CAJUYG010007322.1:0-11041 GCA_910591675.1 Galerucella calmariensis | reverse complement strand
CTTTGTTACCGCAGAACGTGCCTACGCCTAAAACTAGTCCTTGTCTTTTCTTGGACCCAATCGTGAAACCCTTTTTATGTTGTAGTCCTTAGAAAATCCAGTGCAATTAGTATTTTTTTGTTGTTGAAATCTATTGTACAGTGTTGCTCAATATACGATGTGAAAAAGCTATGAAATTAGTTCTTTTTGTTTACTGTATATATTTATAGAATATCCCGAAGCATGTAGATTAAAATTATAAATTGATATCCTTTATCGAAAAAATGGGATCCCTACCTCCAACCACATTAGAGTGGCACATTTTTTGAATGGAAAATATAGGCTTGCGGCTACATCGTTCGAAAAATCTCTTCATTGTCTTGTTAAAAATGTGAACTGAAACAGCAGAAGTATTCAAAAGACGCTCTTGACTGATCCGACTGGTAGTCACAGCTTCTCTACGTACAGTCAGTACCTTGTACTTGTCCGCTTCTAGCTATCCCCAAAGTAGATTTTTCGGCATACAGGATGTTACGCATAGTCGACTGACAACGCTCTACCCCATATAGGAATATTGACGCCTGAATGGCGAAAAATACGTTGATGACATAAGACAAGTCAAATACAGAATACTAAGGTAAAAGTAGGTAATAAACTTGATAAGAACACTAGTAGCAAACAATAAAATTACAAAACGGAGTAAAATTACGAGACTGATAAAGTATTGTTAAAATTTAAAGTGAAAATAAATAGACAAAATTACAGAAATTAAGTGTTATTGTTCCAGCCAATGAATTCGTCTAGAGAATAAAATTAGAATTAGTTAACTTTCGTTTTGTATGTGTGGACTAGTCGATCGAATTGGTCGATGGTTTGTCTGGACACGGATTAAAATTACAGTATTTTTATGACAAACATGTTTAAATCTAATAAAAATCAATGGTCCCTATTTTTGCATAAAACTGTTCAGTAGAAAAGCAGGATAGTAATAAAAAACTTGCTGCTGAATGTTTTGATCTAATTAAACAAAATCTATACATTTTTAAAATAGACGCCATACATTTATAAAATGGAAATTATACATTGTTGAAATTGAACATACCTACATGATCTAAAACATGACCAACAATGGTATCCACAAGATAGCCTTGTCTATCCTTAAGTGTGCTCATTAATGCTTTCCCCATAGTAGTTTTTTGGAGTTCTTGGAGTAAATCTGACAGGTTTAATTGAGAAATGTGTATGTTTGAGGTACATTTCGCTTGCTTGTTACTTCTACCTACTTGAATATAATTTCCATTTATTTCATTACCTTCAAAGATATCTCACAATCCTGGTATCGCCATGAGTTTAACAATTCATTTATTCTATTATTAAACTTATTTTTGTTTAGAGCACTTTAGCCACATACTTCACAAGAACAAAATAATTAGTAAAATTGCGAAAACTGATCTAATTTCACATGCAGACTGACGCCAAACGTATACAGGTGGTGACCGTTACTGAATAATAGGGAAGGGTGGGGTGAGAATTATTTGTTTCAATTGCCACAAAATTTGTAGGCTAATGTGATTTCTTACGGGTGAAGAAATATGTGATTTGTAGCAAATAGGTTTTTTTTCTCGTAACAATAAATGCACAATTATACTGAAATACTTATTTTTTCGGTATAAAGTAGATCTTATTTGAGGCTAATAATCTATAGGCTTATTTAAAAAATGTAAATTTCTGTCAAAACTTTCAAATGATCTACTATGAATATTCAATATGTTGTTTTGAAGTGATCGAATATTATTGAAGATGTTAGGTTTTTTTCTGGATAATGAAAAATATTTTTACCCAAATAGCATCGTTATATTTTATAATAAAATATTATATTGTGCTTCGTAAACTTTTATAGTTTCTGAAGAACAATTGTATGAAGGTGTGCATAAAGGAGAAGACATTTTTTTACATTAAAGAAATTACACTGGAATAAATCATTTTTTTATATTAAAATTTCCCAATATTTTCACGTTAATATGGCTTCTTAATAATAAATAAGCAATGTTAGTTTTAAACGAAGGGGGGGTCAAACAAATCAGTTTATTTGTCTATAAATAACTTATCTTGGTGGCGTAGTAGAGAGCATGATAAGGGAAAGAGAAGGACTCGCTATTGCATGAGAGAGGCGGGAGTGAAAGAAGGAGGAAGATGAAGGAGAGTGTGTGAGGGACCGCCGCCCGTCTTGAAGAATGCTAGGGTAGTGATTCCAAGGCGGGAGTAACGGCGAGGCTTGAGGTGGGTTTGGTAGGTAGGCATTACCGTTGGGTTGAGTCCAACACTGTCAGGGTACCGGTTAAGGACCCATTGGAACATGAGTTTCCTATCTCGGCCCGAAAAAAAAATCTCTATCTGGCTAACTAAGCCATTCAGGGGTTAATTCATCAATTAACGAAAGCTCTCTGAGGTAGAGCGTTGTCGATGGAATATAGTACCACCATGTATATTATTTAAAATTCCCTGAATCCATGCCATCGATTGTCGTTAATGACACTAAATGAATTCCCCACAAAAGTAACTCACGATCATATGTATATGTCAACACCTCTTTTATATCTCGAATATTTAATTTTCCACCACGTTATGATTTATCTATTATTCGATAAAAAATTTTTTCCGTTTTTGCGACGAAAATGCTTCAGGTTTAAAAATGAAAAATGGAAACGTTAACATCGTTTCTGCAGTAAATAACAATCAATAAATCAAGTCAACATTGAAATGTATTAGGATACATGCACGAATCGCGAAGGCACATGAAAAGACACTTGATAGCTATGTTTAGGAAATTGAATTGAAATTCTCACGATTTGATTGTTTTTTAACCAAATTCGAAAACGTCCTACATTGGAAAACTGCACAAAAGCACAAAATTATCCCAACATTTCCACTCTTGTGGTTTTCAATAACTGAACTCGCAGCAAACTCATCATTCCCTTCAAGGGTTTATTCAATGTTAAAGTTCTTTGTTCTCCTAATCAGTTTAATTTTGTTGATCAAAACAGGTGAAGGGTTAAATAGCTACTTTCTATATTAACTTAAACACCCCAAACCAAGAGGCACTTGTCTGTACACCCTAACGAGGTAGCCTACTCCGCATACAAATAACTTTAACGTGGTGAAACAACATGTCACTTTGCTTACATTAATTGTGTATTCGTAGAAATTGTTTTACATAATACACTGTTATGGGTAAAACCACATACATCTTTCTACCCTGAATTAATGACATAGAAAAGTGTGCTCAGTTCGGTAGGTCTGAAATATATAGAAGGTATATAGGAGTATTTTCTACGTGTTGTTATAGTATGTTTCAAAAAAATACATAGAGTATTTGTATCTGTATCTGTAAAGTAGGGAGGGTGAGTGTAGGCTCACAGCACTAAGGTCACAAATAACACATTGTACATCCTCCCGAGGAGTTCTCCTCCTAAGTCATCGTCCATACTGTCCTTGCCAAGGTGGGCAGGTCACTAGGAGACATTTCCTTTATATCGGCAGGTGTAGGCCAAGACTCACCGAACACACACTCTCTTATTGATGCGATAGCTCCGGACACTCGCATAAGACATGCATGACAGTTTCATCTTTCTGTTCACAAATACTGCATAAAGGTGTGTCCACTAGCCCTATAGTATGGAGGTATTTCCTCAGTTGACAGTGGCCAGTCAGTACTGTTTAACGTAGGTTTTCTCTGGTCATTGCCAAATATTTCTTCAACGGCAGCTTCCCAGAGTCGCCAAGGGTAATCCTGGCAAGACTGCATCCTTTGATTCCATCCCATCTCTTAAGGGATTGAGCATGGGTGTTTCGTTTGGCTAGTTCCACAATTGTTGTCAGGCCGCAGGTGTCACTGGGTCGTAAGATTTTTAGTCCAGCCGCTTCCCTGGCTGAAGAATCGTCAATACGATTATTTTACTCCTGCCGTGTCCTCTAACCCACCTAAGGATAATATTGTTGTCTGCCGAGACGTTAGCTAAATCTTGGTGGCACTCTAGTACTAGCCCCGATATAACACGTTGTCTGTTCAAGGCTAATAGGGCTTGTTTTCTGTCAGTGTAGATTGTTATGTTTTCGCCAGAATATCCTTTTCTGGTTAGTTCTTTTGTGGCAATTGAGATACCGGCCAGTTCTGTTTGAACCAAGTACATAGAGGTGAATATTTTAATAGCTGATTACACATGACTAGAAAGTCAAGAAAACATATATGTATTCTGTGTAAAATTCAATTTTTAAAATCGCAGAGCGCTTTCGGCTGTTAAGCCATCTTCAGTGCTATACCTGCAAGTAAGTAATAAAAGTTGGAAAATTTAAAATAAGAAATAGGTAAAGAATTACTAAATTAACTTTTATTACTTACTTGCAGGTATAGCACTGAAGATGGCTTAACAGCCGAAAGCGCTCTGCGATTTTAAAAATTAAATTTTACACAGAATACATATATGTTTTCTTGAAGTACATAGAGCACTGAAATTTGATAATGCAAACTTAAAACTTGTGGCATTTGAATTTATTAATTTTCAATATTACCTGCCTAAAGTTACTCTTAAATTATTGTGAAATATCACGTCAATTTTGTGTACAACTCTTTAATATTCTGATTGTTGAAGGATTATTGCATTCTAACACTCTACTTAATTTTGGAAACAAGCTATAGAAATCACAATAACAGAATGCATAAGTAGAAGAGGCACATATAATTGGCCAGCTGGGTCATCATGATTGGATACAGATGAATTCCTTAATTTGAGGTTATGATAAAAATATTGTAAATGCTCAAGACTATCACTATTTCGTTATAAACCTCTGTCCCGCTGGTCGTCTATATACACTAGGACGTTTCAAAAGTTTCGTACAGATGCCATAATAGGCCTTAATAATATTCAGGTGGGCCGCACCGCACTTTTTGATTTCCCATAAGAATATTATAAGAAAAAAGTTGTTTTTCTCCCGATTTTTATGACTAATAAATGTTAAAGTGTACTGCAAAGTACCAAAAAGTGCAAGCTTAATATTAAGGGTTCATATTACCAGGGGCCTATTTTGGCATCTAAACAAATCTTTCGAATATGGTTTCAAAAAGAGAAGAAAATTTTTGAACCGCCCTAAAATACACTTGTACAAAGCGAAGTGAAGAAACTCAGTGAGAAGTTTATTCGAAAATGCTATTTTACTTTACAGTTAATACCGTCTCATACTAGAAGATATTACAATCAACAATCACTATTCCAGTACTCCTTTTCTATTTTTCCATTCAATGATGACAAGAAGATTCGATTAATTATCGTTAAACTCCGTAGCACAAAAATTTTCATTGTGTAGAATAGAACAAAGTGGCAGAAAATAGTAGTGTATAACATTAATTTCACGTTTTACACACTCGCTTCCGCACCTTCTATTGAATCGTCTTATCGTGACAAAAGACGTTTCTAAATTGAATTCCTGCTAGACGTCAATTAAAGCTATTCCCTGGTGTTGCTTTCAACTGATGTTTCCGACATTTCTTGTTATGTCAAGGAAGAGGCTGGAGGATAAATAAACCACAAAATAACATTGTGCTGTTTCGATTGTTTGAAACAATTTAAATATATGTATATATAATCAAATCCACGTGTATCACATGTGTGATGGAGTACATTCATGTATTTTTCATTATAAAACTGAAAAATTGACCAATAGAAATCTAGATTTTCAAATACCCAAGTAGGCAGAACCAATATTTTCTGTAGAATGTTTGACAGTTTGACAGTGTTTTATGACAGTTCATTTAAATATTTTTAAAAGAAATGTCGAGCACCAGACCAAAAATACTTAATGACCAAGGCAAATACATAGTTAGGTATATTACGTAACAAGAGTTGTAAGTAACCCATTACGCACGAAATGAAAAAATTTATAAATTGCATGAGTGCGTAATGGGATTACAACTCGTGTAAGGTACTATAATTTTTCTACGCCTATCTATTTTCTACTGAATGCTCATAATTTCATATTTTTCACTACTAACATACATATTCGTAGGTAAAGTTGAGGAAATGTTCGGATACTATATTTTGTTACAAAAATTGACAGTATAAATTAGATGACGCTTATTTCCATATCAAGAAAACGCGTATTTTTTTTAGAAATTGGCATCACTCTTTTACTAAAATGTATTTCTTTAATACTAACAGCTTCTATGTTTTTTCATTGATTAAAATTATGTAAATAAACAAAATAAAGTAGTACGTGAATAAAAATTTGATTGTAATTTAATTAAACCAAGAAGTTTGAGTTTTCTTCTCAAAACGCACGTGTATGTTATGAGATGTCATTACGTGCATGTTATTGTTAAATGTCATTCACAAGGAATGTTGACAATGCGATTTTTGACGTTTACAGACATGGGCGTAAAGAGACTTATTATTTTTGTTTACAATAATTTATTACTAATATTGTATACATAACATACTTATACGCTTTATGCTATCGATGCAACCATGTGGTCCCGTGGCGCAATGGGTAAAGGCGCTGCATAAGGTTTTTTTTGATATGTACATTCCGGGTTCGAGTATCCGGTATTATATTTTTTTTAAATCAAATTTCTGTGTATGTGTATGCAACTCTCATGCAATGGTTATAAATACACTCGCATTAAAAATACGAAACTCGCCTTTGGCACGTTAGTGCTTGTGTATTGATAACCATCATTACATGATCGTTGCATAATATACTATTTATACATTGTTAACAATTTTAGTATATTCATTTTTATTTCTTGTTCTTTTTGATTCTCCCTTTGTGGTGCCTCTGGTCTCTATTATACATTTTTCCCACGATTTTTAGGTCTTCCTTTTTTTTGTTTTCACCCATGTTTGCCTCCCAAACTTTTCTAACTGGTCTTGAATCTTGCTTCCTTTGTAAATAACCCCACCAACTCAATTGGCTTTGTTCAATGAACTCCATAATTGACATTATTTCAAGATCTTCCACAGTGGTCATCTTATCCATCAGCTTGCAATGCACTTTCTTGTTTATTTGTAGGTGTACATGTAATAATATAATTAGTTTTGTCTTAAGACTTTTTTTAAAATCTCCAATTCATACTGTAGTATGTTTTAAATCATTAATAATTCTTCTGCCGATTTCTGCATCTTCATTACCTGTGTCTTCGATTTCTGTTCGAATATATATTTAAACATAAAAGCAGACTTCTCCAAATTCATTTCCATGCATCATTTCTGAAGAGTATTGTTGCAGATGTCAAAACTTTTCTGTAGATCTTATGGGTCCAGGGTGCATATACTGGTGCATATTGGATTAGATTAGATTGGAATTGAAGTGGATCTTTGTCCTATCCCACTGCAACCTTTGCACATCTATTGTGGTCCTCCCCATATTCAGAACTCGATATCTAGCTTCATTCTTTTCATTAGACTTATTAGCCAGGATACCGCCTACCTTACGTAGCTCTCTGCCCTCGGTTTTTCTTTTCCGAGTATGTAAAACCACACCCTTGCTAGGCCTTAGCATTCCCAGAGTATGCGCTCCGCGGTTTCGTCGTCTTTCTGGCTTAACCTACGTGGGCTGTAATCTGCTAGGCTATTTGTCTGCATATGTCTCCTCAGTCTACAATCTCCGGTCAACCTTCCCACCATCATCCTCTTCTACTGGTGCATATACTCCCTTAGATATTCTAACTGCTAGCAAGTTTTTATATCCCACAGATATTTTTTTAGATTCGTTAGTGCATGTATTTATTATATCATCCATTTGAAAGCAAAAGACTCGACCATACTTTCCTTACTTCCCTCTGTATTTATAAAAGCCTCCTCCGACCTTAAGTTTCCACTAATCACATAGTTGACATTATGCTCATATAATCTTTCAATTGTGTTCCACCATTTTTAGATCTATCGCCCTTTTCCAGAATTCAATCAAAAATTAAACTTGGCCTATAATTGCTTAATATTATTCTAAATTATCTAAAAGTTAATTGATTTGCTTGGCAATAAATAATGTATGTCCAAAAAGCACTTAACATTTTAATTAAGACCTGTCGCGACGAAACAAAAGAGCTTTCCAATTACCAAATACGTTGTCAACTCCGAGCCAATTAGGTGATTTTATTGTTCCAGGTGACTGTGTCTGACGCCCATAACGTGACTCTGATGTCGGTAGGACGAAATATCTCGGGTCTATTTCAGTGCGAAGTGTCAGCTGACGCGCCGCTTTTTCACACACAAATGATGTCAGCTCCTATGACAGTCGCAGGTAAGTCGAACATTATAGATTATTAGATAGGTACATTCTCTATTTTTAAAAGTATCACACAACGCAAAATAAAATGTTACAAATGTCGCAGTTATAAGCAATTGTTTGTACACTTGAAATACAAAGTGAAATACCGGCTGGAATTCACCATTGGCTTTATGGAAAGACAGTGTCGTTCCAGCGAATAGAAATGCCTGGACGATCCACACGACATGCACCATTCTTTCATTTTCCTGTTTACATTCATCGAAGAATTATTCTATAAACACGTTCCCTAAATTATCCCATTTTTTTCAAATGTTCACTTCCTCATTTGCTTCTGATAGAAACATGAAAAGTTTATATATTTTATCTTCAAGGCTCTTTCTATATCATGGCCTTGGGTTCATTTGGAACTGATCCCATCGATAGATTAGAGGATCTTAGTCCACGGCACCTCATCCTTGAGGCTTTTTGTGCCCTTGGTGAAGATACTGGTTCATCAGGCTTAAGTCTTTCCACTAAATCCTTTTTGGAGAAATCATCCCTTTAGACCTAGGAGTTTATATCTCCAATAAAGCAGTGCTTTATATTTGCTTTATATCCTACTCTCCCATATATGCTCCCAGATATGCTAATTGTATACATGTGCTTAGGATACAGTGACTAGTGAGTAATAACGTGACTTTCCTTATTTGGCCACTTCGCTCAGGTTGAATGTTTCGTTATGCATCGACTCCAAGGGTTTTTGACCTGAAGTTTCCGATATTCCAAAGGCTGGTGCAGGAACAGTGCATGCAGTTCCAGACCCTTGCTTTGCTAAGGTATTTGCCTTTCATTGTCTACGATAGCCTTGTGCTATTATTGTGTTTTTTTCAGGGTGAGCAGTAATAGCCTCTGTACCACCTTTTAATGTCGTGGATTTCCTCCTAGACTGCGGATGAAAACTTCCCCAATGATGCGTAGACTCTGCACCTTTGCTCCTCTATTAGCCTTTGATCCTTCAGTGTACCACACCAATGCTCCATCCTGGCTATATGCTTCCAGTCCTTTCCATTACAGCTGGTCAAATGTTTTCATTTATCATGTCAAGAAGCGAATGACTCTAGGTACTGGTTCTTTCGTGTCAGTTGACATTGCAGTCCAGTCTATATGTAGAGTAAGTGACGGAAGATATGAGTATTGCTTCCTCAGGCTTCTATTCATCGCACAAATATTTGGAAACAAACTTAAAGGCACTAAAGTCCATCAATGAGGATCAATAATACTTGTGCCAAATTTTCTGTAATATTTTCCATTAAAGACTTACATGCTACTGAGCAAAATTTGACGTAACTTTTATCATACCTTCATACAAACAGCCATTAATAGCATAGTATTCTAGCTAGACTTGAACCCGCACACACAAACATCTGTATTGTCGATATTTTATCTATTGAAATTACAGGCATCACCGATGTGATGAGTCCCATACCTTCGAGATAAATGCTTGTTGTAGAGTGCTCTCCACTATAATGTTCGTCACCCATACATACTCGAATGTAAATACATTTCACTTCAAGTGATATTTGTAGTTACTCTTCCATAATGGGGGGAAATGAATTGTTTTGGGCTAAACTCGGATATACACGATGGTTCAACATTCAAATAAATAAATAGTACTGTAGCAAACATCATGAATGTAGTTTTTTGTTGAATTATATAAATGGTTATACACCATTTGATTTGAAATGATATGGAGAAATGCCGTGTTGGAGGGCCCAATGAAGAAGCCAAGACGCTTAGGGTGTATTGTGCATGGATGGATAGCAATAGTGATGAAGACAACTACAGTGGTACAGGTCGACCCTCATCCAGTACATTAAATATGCTCAAAGATTACCTGCGAAATTTTTTTTACCACTTCATTCACATGCCGTGACCATATTGATCAACCCTGTATAATTTTACATACATTGTAACAAATAAATGTAGTGGAACATAATGATGTATACATAACGTTGTGAATTGAGGGAAGTAATCGGATGGATGTTATTCTGATAACTTGTTATGTGCCTCTAAATTGAATAGAAGGGCTTCTAATGGAGAAATGGGGGAATATATATTAGAAATTAGTGACATTACGTTGAAGCATTTCAAATCGTCGACAATTGTATAATGGAACTAATAGTAATTGATGGGCATTCAAATGAGCTATTTTCCTGGCTGTTTAAGAGATTATAGATGCTGGATAACTCAATTTTTCATAGTCTCAGCTTAGCCTCAGGTAGTTGGATTCGGTATCAATTGTAGTGAGGTACAATGGGGGGCTGAAACGATGTCCGATTTTTGGTATTTTATTAAAATATATTAGTACTTCTTGGCAAAAATTAGGAGGAGCGATATATTTTAACAGTTGAACTTGAATAGTTAGCGGTCTATGACCATGAGAAGGTCGTCACCAAACTCATAAAACACTAGATTCTCTGCAAATAATAATGTTACAGTTGATCTTGATATTTTCGTAATCTAAATGTATATCTTCACGTCTTTGAAGAGCTTTATTAATAGCATAATCAAGGTCTTGGTGATAGCGTTATCTATCAACCAAATCCCATACTTCTTTTTATCTTTGGCATTTTTAAAACGACTAGCGCCCACTGAATTATGTGTGTCGCCTTTTGTGTTAGATTTTTCGTACCTAACCGAAAACACAAAGAAACGCGTCAACCTAATTATAGTATGCTGCTTGCAGTTTATTCAATTCCGACTGAATTCAAAAAAATGTTCATCGTATCCTCCTCAAAGAGGG
>CAJUYG010007321.1:0-11042 GCA_910591675.1 Galerucella calmariensis | reverse complement strand
TCATTGCTCGTATTTTCCGTCAACTATAATTGACGATTTTTTTGGTATTAGCATTCTCGTAGTTATGTCATCACAAGTAACGTTGCATAGTTCAGTAAGGCTACGAGTTTTGGATGATTATTTTCACCCTAGGGTGAATCATATGGATTGGTTAGACAAATATAAAGAAACGGTGTTTTTTCAGCTTTTTAGAATGTAAATAAACACTTTCTAGCAGTTACTAGCTCCGTGGATATTATACATTAAATAATGAATTATCTTTGATATTATACTGAAATTTCAATCAAATTTCTAATTTTAAATGATACTCCTGTCAATTGAATTTCTATAACCGCCAGTAACCATACTCCTAGGTGCGGGAACTGAAAGAGATCCTGTTTTATAACTTATTGCGTCACAAATTACGTCATTAACATTGTCCCCTATTACCGTTTTATCGCAAAAATACAGTGGGAACTGATTAAAAGTTCCCGTCATATCAACGAAATCTCGCGAGAAAATACCAAACCTGACGAGAACTGTCAGTGAGACATTAGAAAAATATGTGAGACACATTGCTGCTACGAAAGGTATGTGATTTCTCCCGATTGAAAGGTCGCGCTTAGGAGTATTCTAAACATGAACTTATCAAATGTTTTAGGTCAATAATTAGGATTACGTTTGTAATGAATTAAGACATTTCATTATTGTGATATTTTGATTAGGATTAATCACAGACCGGCCTTTTTTCCATTTCTTCCTACGTAATGTGTTTGAAGGACATTAACAATTGATGACGCACACCGAGAGGGTGTAACGTTAATTTTGTCCACTTTCCTTATATTTATTTAACTATCACTAAACTATTGTATGGGCGGCGAATAGACAGTCCTCTTTTATTCCCAGCGCTGAGAGATGTATCGAGTTTGTATATATTTATAGTCGATGTAAGGCAAAATTTTAAGTTCATTTGCGGGTCAAGTCGATACCGTCTGTGGGGAAAATAGTCACTTCGGTTTACGGTAAATTATTTTGCTTTTGAATTTTAGAAAATGAATTAAGAATCCACTAACGGAATTTAGCTTGATACATATATGCGACGTAGGTGCATTATCATTCACATGATTCCGTGTTTTATATTTAAAGAGAAGCAAGCAGATAATTTGTCCTTTCTGTGACAAAAATGTTCAAATCAGTAGGTACCTAGTAGCTGAAATTTTATTTGGTGAGGTTTCTCACCTCAAATTCTTCCTACGTGCATTCATGTGAATGCACTTTTTTGAGGATAACTTTATTTGAGGATAAATACGATAACAACTTGTTCCTGATCTTTGGGCACGACATGGCCGGCCGGACCTGAACAACAGACAACAACAACAACAGACAAGAAAGTACAGTGGACAGATCGAGACGTGAACGGTCAGAAGCACCACCCACGAAATGCGATCGTGTTAGACCTCAGAAATCATTCTTTAATGTTGTTTAAAGCGATAAACATATTTGTTCAGTGCCGGATTGAGTTAGTTAAGTAAGTGATGGAGTTAAAAGTAAACTAAATAAACACAGTTTGAACAGTCAAACTCGTGAAGTGGTCGCTACTGGATTTAAATATATGGAGGAAGGAAAATCTACAGAAGTGCTAAAAATGTCTCTCAATAAGTTGTATGAACGAGTTATTGCTGCAACGGGTGTGTCTGAATCAAATATTTGAAGAATTGTGAATGAAAAAAAGGAAATAGATGCTGGTTCCAAAGCATCCTTCACATCCCCAAAAAAAAAACTAAAAAGAGGAAGAATCCTATGACCGACTTAGACGATGCAGATAAAGGTGTACTACGTAGAATAATTGTTAATAATTTTACAGTTGACAGAATTGTGCCTACAATGCCAAATATTTTAAAAAAATTTGAAGAAACAGGATATAGAGGAGGAACAGATTCTCTTCGGAGAGTAGTGAAATCATTAGGCCTTCGTTGGAGAAAAACAAAAACCAACAGAAAAATTTCAATGGAAAAGCACGATATTCGTTAATTAAGAGTGTCTCATTTACATGCCATTAAAAGTTATAGGCATGAATAAAGACCGATTGTATATATGGATGAAACATACATTCACAGTACTCATACCGTGGTTACTTGTTGGAATGACAATTCCAATGAAGGACTAACAAGACCCATTTCAAAAGGAAAAATATGGATTATCGTTCACGCTGGGAATGAAATAGGCTTCATTGGAAAGGCTAATTTGATTTTTGAGTCTAATACCACTACAGGAGATTACCATCAGGAGATGAATTATAAGTACTACAAAAAATGGTTGATTGAAAAATTAATTCCTAACTTGCCTCCAAAGTCGGTGCTCGTAATTGACAATGCTCCTTATCATAACGTTCGAAAAGATAAAGCACCTAATTCGAACAGCAGGAAACAAGTTATGATAGACTGGTTGAGATCAAAAAATATTTACTTCGACATTAACATGCTCAAGGTCAATTTATATGAAATTATTTAACGTAATAAGCCAACATCCATCACATATGAGATAGATGAACTCGATGAACTGTTGACACAACATGGCCATAATATTTTACGATTGCCGCCATACCACCCATATTTAAATCCGATTGAGTTGGTATGGGCATCTCTTAAACAATATGTGGCATTAAAAAAAGTATCATTCAATATTTACCTTTTAATGAATAAAATTCAGATTAAATTTCACTCATTAAACATTTCAAATACTTATTTAGTACAAATAATTTAATAGTATTGCAAATTTTAGACAAATGAATAAAATTTTAGAATACAAAATAAATCACAAATTAGTTCCAATAAGTAAATCTCTGCATTTACCCCTTAGTCCACATCATTCAAGTCCACATCATCGTATGTTTGCCTTTCTGTTTTCCGGATACTTTCTCTGTTTAACACTGACTGTGGCTTCGCGCATCTCGAAGTTCTCCCATCGTTCACGTCTCGATCTGTCCGCTGTACCGTCGTTGAAAGGAATTTGTATATGATAGATTGTTTCCAACAAGAACTTATCCCCTTTTTGAATGTAACAGCTGTTTCCTACTTTTTTTATACACTTTTTTGTTTAACTTCTTTTTTACAAAAGTTTATTTTGTAATAAATATCATTGTAAATTTAATAACGTTGTTCATATCCATCACCTTCCAAACTTCTTGTTTTATTGACTGGAACTAGTTGATGTGAGGTAACTTATAACTAATAGGATTCAAGGTGGCGCCCACATATCTTTGCGTTGCTTAACGTAACGTAAATATAAGTAGGATTACCCGAAAATCGGTAAGCCTTACTCCTTGAGTCTCTATTGCCCAAAAATCCACGCCTGAGTAGCTCTTTACCTGAGTAGCCGTTGCAAGGGGTATTATTTCAATCATTAAATATATGGATAGAAATTCATGACAAAAAATGGGAAAAAAACAAAAAAAACCAACAATACAGAACATAATATAGCAGCAGCCATTGAAAATTTTGAACAGCAATAGAAAGATTACGAGGAAGTGAAGGAAAAGATATAAGAGCAATAAAAAATGAAAATAACGAATTGGAGACCGAAATAAATCAAATATTAAAGACTTGGAAAGAACACTATGGAAAAACATTTAGTGACAGTTTGAAGAAGGAAACATTAAATATAGTTGAAGAGGAAGGGAACGAACATGAATACCATACCCTCCAAAGAGAAGATATGGAAGAGGCTATAAAGAAACTTAAAATAGGAAAAGCCAGTGGGAAGGATGAAGTAGCGCCAGAGATGATAAAATGGTTAGGAAAAAAGGAAAAGAATGGCTGCTTCCTATATGCAGGGAAGCATGGGACAATCAAAAAATCCCAAAAAATGGGGAAATAATCTTATATTGCCAATACATAAAAAAGGAGATCAAACACTGTGCAATAATTTTAGACCAATATGTTTAGCCCAAACCAGCTTTAAAATATAGGTATACCAGAATATTAGAGATCCGATTAAAAAGTCATATAGATGCAAAATTAGAAGAGGAACAAGCAGCTTACAGACCAGGGAGGCAAGCAATTGATAATATATACATTTTAAGAAGACTAATTGATAATACTATTGAAGCGGGAAAAGAAATGTATTAAGCATTTATAGACTTGAAGGCAGCTTTTGATACAGTAGAAAGAGAAAAAATTTGGGTGGTATTAGAAGACTTACAAGTACCGAAAGCTCTAATTAATATAATTAAAATCACATACGAGACTGTCAAATTAAAAGTGCAGATAGGAGGCCGAAGATCGGAAGAGTTTTCAATGAAAAAAGGTATAAAACAAGGTGATAGCTTAAGCCCACTGTTGTTTGTTATTATTATGGACAAAATAGTGGAGGAAATAAAAAGACAAGGAGCAAATCTGAACACGATAATAGGGTACAGGAACATGGTACCGGTCAGACTAAGTTACCTACTATACGCAGACGATATCGTACTCATATCAAAATCGAGAAATAAAATGCAGAAACTTATTAACTTACTGGCAAGAGAAATAGTAAAGATGAAAATGACATTAAATACATAAAAAACCAAAGTAATGAATGAATGAAAAACAAAGGAATAAGTACGAGGAATTAAAATGTAATCACAAAACATTAGAAAGAGTAACAACCTATAACTACCTAGGAAGTATTTGAACAGAAGATGGAAAAATAGACGCAGAACTTAATAACAGAGCAAATGAATGAACAAGATTTTATTATTCCTTGAATCGAACATTACTAAGCCATAAATAAATTGATATGAATACAAAGATGGAAATATACAACAAAATTACAGTACCAACTATAACTTATGCCAGTGAGAACTGGGTACTGCAGAAAAAGCATGAAACAAAAATAAATGCAATGGAAATGAAATATTTGAGGAGAATTGCAGGAAAAACGAAATAGGACCAAGTAAGGAACGAAGAAATCAGAAACATAACTAATCAAGACCCAATAATATCAAAAATTAAAATGAAACAATTGAACTGGTTTGGCCACCTAGTAAGAATGGAGCAAGATAGAATAGCAAGAAAAGTAATGGAAATGGGAATATCAAGGAAAAGACAAAGAGGAAGACCCAGGAGAAAATGGATCGACCAGATTGGAGAAATTGGAAAGAAAAAACGAAAGTCATTAGGAGAGATGAAGGCATTAGCCAGGGACAAAAAAGAATGGAAAACATGGGTTCAGGAAGAACTCCAATCCGACGCCTGAGAAGGCATAAGGATAAGGGAAAGAAAGAAAGAAAGAAAAAGAACAGCCATTGTGAATAGCTTAATAATGCACCCATTTTTCTCAATTAGATATTTGTTGTTAGGGTTACTCTTGTTATTCTCTGAATGAACTTCCAGTCGCCGTTTTTTCTTCCAAATGTTTACAAAAAAGATTCAGGAATTTTTATATTATTCACTTCAACCGCTTATCAGTGTATTCACATCCATATTTAGGAGTTCATTCATCTTTAAAAATAAGGTGGGTGACTACCACATATACAACCAGTTGAGATCAAATAAATGACAAAGTAAGAATAAAACTGCACTAAGAGTGTCAGCGAGACATTATCCCCAGGATGGGAAAGTTAAAAAAGGCACAGAATAGTGGAGAAAGAGAAATAAGGGAAGGAACATTGATCCACATACTTATGAATTTCACAGCAGTTCAGAATTTCAGGGTACAGCACGTGTGGAGGGTCCAAATAAGCTACTAGTCGCTGAGTAGGAGAAAAATACAACAGATCTTCCACGAATCGGTGAATGTCACCCCAATATACAATATACGAACAAATGGAAGGTGCTTTCAACATTTTTGAATTTTTTCAGTAGATTCACTCACAATAGTATATTAAAGTATAAGTGGATATTAAGGTCTTTAAATAACGCGCGACTTTTCGAAATAGAGCAAGTGTTTCAAAGACCAGTTATCCACTAATACTTCACGCTATTTTTTTTATTGGTGCACTTTGAAATTATAAATACTGGTCGATAACTACTACAACAACTAGAAATGGAAATCATGAATTTAATTAAGAACTAAATGTCAAATGGTTGAGTTCGTGATGTATATTATGATGTATACCTTGCGTTGTCATGGAAATGAGGAAAGCATAAACTAATTTGTATTTTGATGGAAGTTCAACGTTATTGAGTTCTGTGAATGTCAATATTAATAATTTAAATACCATTTCCAAAGATTTGAAAAATCGACATATTAATATTCCAAACAATACCAACAGCACTTTCCATTTTAATTTATGAATTTGACATAGTTAAATATTGTTCGAATGAAAGCTTTGGCGTTACAAACTACTCCTGTCAGATCAATGATGAAAAAATTGTCATTTAGACATGATTTAGACCAGTCTTTCCCAACGTGGGCGACAGCGCCACCTTGTGGGCGCTGCAGGCCTAAAGGGGGGCGGTAAGAGACCCAGAAAAAAAAAGGGGCGTTGTGTAGGGCTTTGGGGTCGATTTTTAATTTCATCTACCTAGCTAGGAAGACTCTAAGACACCGACTGAGCTCTCGACTCTCGATTACATCTTGTGAACATCAACTAATATTAATTAAGATATAGCTCAAACTCGGTTCGATATAATAGACCGCGGGCAATCATGTTTCAACAAGTTTTTGTTAAATAATCCGATTTGTTAATAATTCTGTGCAAAGACGAATTGATGAAATGGCTGAAAACATTGAAGAATCATTGTGCAATCATCTGAGGACTGGTCAATTCTCAATTCAGCTCGATGAGTCCACTTTACCAACTAATGAAGCGTTGTTGCTATCTTACGTGAGGTTTATTAAAGATGAGAAAATACGTGAAGAACTATTGTTTGCCAGAAATTTGGAGACAGATACAATGGGCGAAACCATATTCAATACATTGGAAAAGTTTTGTGAAGAGAAAGAGATTCCTTTGAAAAATATTATATCAGTTGCTACGGATGGCGCTCCGGCTATGACAGGGCGCCATAAAGGCTTCATAGCATACTTGAAAAATAAAATTCCAGATGTCCTTGCTATACATTGCGTTATTCATAAACAACATTTTGTTGCTAGAAACTTAAGTGAACGACTATTTCAATCACTGCAATATGTCATCAAAGCAGCCAATAAAATCCGTAGCAGCTCTTTGAATGATAGATTATTTCATCAGCTTTGTGTTACTAATGACGAAGATTTCAACCGTTTGTTGCTTCATACTGAAGTTCGTTGGCTGTCAAGAGGCAATTGTCTGATTCAATTTTACAACCTGTTTGACTCTGTGATAGAGTTCTTGGAAACTAAAGATACAGAACTGCGCAACAAGCTCATAACATCAAAGAATGATATAGCTTACATGACAGACCTGTATAAATTGTTCAACGACATGAACCTCCAACTGCAAGGTCATGAACTAAATTTAATTAAAACAAAAAATGTCGTTGCTGCTTTCGCAGCCAAACTGCTTCTGCACAAAAAGAATATGGGCAGATGTGAGTCTCACAATTTTCCGAATTTATCAGTATCCTGCAGTAACGACGACTTGTTTACCTACTGCCAACATTTGGAAAACCTCCACATTGACTTTACCGAACGATACCAGGACATTTTAAACTTGGAAATACCAGACTGGGTGTTGGATCCGTTTTCAAATGTCAACACAGCAATGTCACCTCAGCTGGAAGAAGAACTTATAGAATTGACAACAAACGAAGAAATCAAAATCAAGTTCAAAAATGGATATCAAGAATTTTGGCTACAAAAACCGATCCCGCAATTGTACCCTTGTGGTCAATTGTTCAACGATTCTTGATAGCATTCTCATCGTCATATTTGTGTGAACGTGGCGACTTGCGGCTGTTTTTGAGTAAATTGGAACCTGATATCAACAAACTTATTGAACAGCATCAGATTCAACCTTCACATTAGTTTTTATATAAGAATGCATTATGTTTGTTTTATTTTCAATAAAAGATACTCTGTCCGAATACTATAAAGTTGCTTTTTTCTTATTCTTTTGGGAATCAAACCACAATAATGTTTTTTATTTTTTATTTCGACATTATCGTGGTTTGATTCCCAAAAGAATAAGAAAAAAGAATAAATAATGCCACAAGGAATTTACAGAAGATACTATAAAGTTGCGTTTCAATAATCGGATATAAATACTTAGCGGTTTTTAAGTATGTTTAAAAAGGGGGGCGTTAAAAAATAATTTATTCTTAAAGTGAGCAGTAGACAAAAAAAGGTTGGGAACCCCTGATTTAGACCATAGATTTAGACTTCGTTTCTCGAGTTGTTGATGTTGCCACGGTAACTTTAAAACACGCGCGTTCTAAAAAGTTCGATTTAAACACGCTAAGGCGTGCTTTAAATAGGTAAAATGGCTCACCAATAAAAAAAAATATTTATTTTTCCATTGAATTTGTTTTCTTTTTCCAATAGATTCGCAGACGATGATCTCAACAACAAAAAGTTTCCTGACTCTTTTATGTTTGGCTGTGCAACAGCAGCTTATCAAATAGAAGGTAAAGTATGCCATTTTTCAGAATAGCTATTTGTATAGCAGAAAGTAGTACTTTAAACTCAAGAAAACATTGTTGTATTCTGTGTGAAAATTTTGATTCAAAATTGCCTATTCAAATTTGCAATTTCAAATAAAAAAAAATAAAATGAAAAAAAAAATAATTTTTACACAGAATACAACAATGTTTTCTTGACTTTCTAGTCATGTGTACTCAGCTATAAAGATATTCACCAAAGTAGTACTTTGGCAGTACTTTGGGGTCGAGACTACCAAAGGAATTTCTGCTCTAAATTCACACAATATTTTTTCTACGATAATACCAAATAAAATTAATTGCCATTGTTTGTACTTAGCAGTTTCCAGAATGCAGATTCGTGTACCTACCTATGTACGTAGGCAACACTTATTACATTAATGTCAGATATATTTTAGATTTCCCTATTTCTTATCGAATTTCCACGGAATATACTGTTGGATGCTTCAACATATTAAAAAAGCAACCAAAATATTTATTTATTTTACAATTCATATTTGAATAACTACTAGCTCTCTTTTATCTATAAACGAAATTAGGCTTGCGCCAAAGTTACTTTCTGCTTGAGAGCGCCAATAATGTCAAACTATGACGGCTGGCGGAACATCAACTTTGCAGTTGCTTCTTGAGGTACAAAAAACGACTTTCGATAGTGGTCGTGGAAAAAATACTCTTTGTCCACGACTATTTGATAATTCTTCAGTTATGATAGAGTACATCATTCACCAGTGAATGATAGGTATGGATAATAGGTATGAATAGTATAGAACAGAATAGGTATGTCAGATGATGACAATGGATAGGAAGCGAGAATGAAATAATTCATGGATAGGTGATCAATAGTCGTGGACAAAATACAGTATTCTACCTGCATATAATGGCTATTATATTTTGTTAAATGATATACTATTAGAATAATGGTATTATAGTAATAATATTATTGATTATTATAGTGATAAGGAAAAAAAAGAGTGTGACTCTTACTAGAAATTCATTTATCTGGAAACGGCCCATATAGGGAAGTAAATTTGCCCGAAAGTCATGGAAGATCTTCATAAAAGAGTGTACAGCAGTAACGAGAAACCAAAATGTGCTTTAATTTTATTAAATATGTTGTGATGTTAGGACAACCCCACAGTACCTAGGCCTCACTAGGCTCTTTGTGGATCCTCCTAGAGCACTCACTCAGCAAGTCAACTTGCTTCAGTACGAGGGAGGAGCATGTACTGTTTCCCATAACACCCTGTATGAAGCAATAGTATGACTCTTTTTAGAAAATACATTGAAACCTTACACACATTTTTTTCCAATTTTCAAAACTATGTTTAAGGAGGATGGAATGCAGATGGCAAGGGTGAGGGAATCTGGGATAGATTTACTCATCAAATACCATCACCCATTAAACAAAACGACACTGGTGATGTAGCTTGCGACTCTTATCACAAATACAAAGAAGATGTTGCCCTTTTGGTGGATCTAGGAGTAACACATTACAGATTCTCCATAGCATGGTCCAGAATTTTACCTACAGGTGATATAAAAAACATCCAATCACAGCATAATTATAAATAATTTCTATGTTTTCCAGGCTTAGTTAACAACATTAATTCAGCCGGAGTGGAGTACTACAAAAATTTGATCCGTGAACTCAAAGATAACAACATCGTACCTTTTGTCACTCTGCTTCATTACGATACACCTCAAGCTATAGAAGACCTGGGTGGTTGGCGCAATCCCGAAATCGCTACATGGTTTTCCGAATACGCCAGTTTATGTTTTCAGTTATTTGGAGAGGATGTTAAATACTGGATGACATTCAACGAAGCAAAGCAAACCTGCATACTTGGTTATGGGTATGGAATTTATGCACCTGGAATTAAGTCACCAGGACTTGCTGATTACATGTGTATCCACAATGTTTTAAGGTCACATGCTGCTGCTTGGCATGTCTATAATGATCAATTTAGGGCTGAGCAAGGAGGTAATTCAATATGGATTTTTCCATTATTTTATATTCTCAAGTCTAGCCCCAGTAGTAACCTTGTCGAATCTTGAGCAAGGAGAATTCTGCATGCTGTTGAGATGTTTATTTCTTCACGCGCTCATATAGTCAGCACGAAATACCCCGTGAAGTCAGGAACGAATTTGGGCCACGTGCCGTCCTGGGTATATACAGGGTGGGGCAATCTTCTGACATCGGAGGATTACATTGTTGTGGTGAGAGATAGAACTTCATAGTTTGGTGTGAGCTAATACAGTTACTTGGGGCATGTTTTGAAAATACTTTCGATTCTACAGGGTGTTCCAAAACCACGTAGCAGCACAAACTTACATTTTTTTAAATGGAACGTACTATATTTTGTTTAAGAATCAAAAAGATCTCACCGAGAGCGTTACAAAAATATAGCACTCTAATATATTATAAGGGTGTTTTACAAAGATATGGCCAATTATTAGCAAAAAAGACCTCCTCTTTAACACTCTGCAGAACAGTAAATTAAA
>CAJUYG010007320.1:0-11042 GCA_910591675.1 Galerucella calmariensis | reverse complement strand
AGAATATATGGCAGCTGACATCAAATAGAATGCAGTCCAGTGTTGCCGATGCAAAAATAAAAATTACCCGAACTTATTATTCAAATTATCGGAATTTGACAAAATTACCAAAAGGACACATTGGTTATCTAAATAAAGTCTTCGACCCCAGTCAAGATGGAAAATGCCCAAAAACAATAGTCATTTTATATATCCCTTCTACAAAATATTCGAAAAACTATTGGATCCAAATTAGTGAAATTGTCTAAAAATCGGATAATCATTCTCGCATTGACAACACTGATACAAAATGAATAAAATGATGTATGTTGATGAAATCACTCGGTCATATTATTTCGATTACATTTAACAATTACTAATGGACAATCGTTAACATTGGCTCTTGATTGGCTGCTTGCGATGACCTTATTTTAGTTCGCATATTTTCCGGGGCTCATGTTTGGTTCTGTTAACTGTATTACCTACATATTTGTACACGTTTTGTACACTGTTAACTCCCAGCATCATTGTACTTACCAAAAAAAGATAACTAAGTTACTGATAATAAAGTAATATTTTATATTATATCTAAAAAACCATGTCGCATTTAAATAATCATTCATAAAGTAGAAATATCAACGAAAATTAAACACAAACAAAGTATTTCTCATATATTTAGCATTGTACATTACTGATTGAGATTCCCACATGACGTCACATGCGCAAGAACATACCGTGGTAAGTGTATCGTGTGTTTTCTAATAACTGCATGAGTTTATTTTCATATTTTGGTTAGGCTAGGTTAGGTTAGGTTAGGTTAGGTTAGGTTAGGTTAGGTTAGGTTAGGTTCCACTCCTGGGAGCTGTATGACCTTGCCGTTAGTGGAGTGGCTCAGTAACTTCCTCCCTTCTCGAGCCGAGAGGACGGGAAGGGACGAGTGAAACTAAGAAACAGCTCAAAAATGGTCAGTGGGGCACTGGTGGGGCTGCTGATGCCGAGTAGGTAGCACCAATAAATGCCAGTAGAAGATCCAACATGCCCAAGTTACATCTGAACGCACTGACAAGTCCTACCAGATAAGGGGGGCGAGCGGCGAGTTCCCGGCGCCTTAAAACTGGGACCCCTTGGCTAAGGGAAGGAAAACCCCGACAGAAAACCTGATGGAGAGAACCAGCAGCAAAAAATCCCCAATTGCGAAGGTGGAAGTTATCGTGCCGATAGTATGGAAGGTACCAGGGCAAAGGTACCACGAACGATACCCTTGGGAAACTGGGCGACATCCCATTGTAAAAAGCCTTACTTCTGCATGCGAGGCTCTGCAGTAGTGGACGACATTTCCTTAGCTATTCGTGGGAACTAGATGAATGATCCAAACAAAAACAAAAAAGATGACGATATCAGCTTAGATGGCTGGCTAGAAAATGTGATGGGGGTGAGTACGGAGGTGGAAATCTTTGGGAGAAGGGACTCACTAATTAGAACCCCTCCTAAAAATGTGATGGAGAACGAGGAAAATGAGGCCATCAACAGCAATGGCGAGAAAGGAAAGGCGAAGAATTCAGAACTACAGGTGGAAATGAGTAGTAATGAGGAGGACAGCAGGGGGAAAGTGGCAAGTAACAAGAGACAGAGAAGTGAGGAAGAGGCTGGAATAATCCAGGTAGATGATGATGTTTTTATAATCGCACAGGATAGAAAGCGTGCTAATTCTCTTCCAGAGCATATGTTACCAAAGAGAGAAACAACAAGCAAAAAAAACTAATACGGTAGAAAAAGAAGCAGAGGAGACACGGAAGGCCATGAGGAAAATGGCGGAGTGTATCCAAAGGCTTGTGAAGACCGTCAAAAATGTTCCTAACACCAAGGTGGAAATCAAAAACTGTGTCACAGAGGCCAAAAGGATGATGGAATTAATGGGAAACCGTCTAGAGGACTTTATGTACTCGGTGGAGGAACTAAAAAACAGTTCAGAACCCCCAAAAAGGGTGACATGTGATGCTGATACGCAGGCCAATATACATGTAACCGCGGATGAGGTAGCAAGAAGAAGGCTGGAAGGTCTTAGCAGAGTGGAGGATGTGGTAAAAAAAGGAGGAGAATACCAGGACATAACGGCTATCCTAGACAAGGAATGGGCTCCAGAATCTTTCAAATCCATAGCAGTGGAAGCGGGAGGATTGAAAGGTTTCGGCACAAGTGACAACGTAGCAATTATCACAGATCCCAGTAAATATAAAAACAAGGGAAATTTCGTGGAACTGGAGCAGAAAATGCCGGAGATATCGAGAATTCTGAAGGATGGAACAACGGAGGGGGAGCTGGAATACGTTAAATATAATACTTCATTTACGGACAGCAAAGGTGTGCATAATTTCAGAGTCTGCACTCACTTTGCCCTACCCGTAGAATTGGACAATAGTGGCATAACGGACACTAGGACAATATATGAGGTAATGCATAAGCTGAAGGAAAAATGTGAAGAGCTGGCAATAAGGGAGTGCAAGGTGCTCGTGGATTACGAGAAGGAGTTGATGTATCTGAGAAAGATAACAGAATTCATCTTCCGGAATTCTAATACAAAGATTACCCTGAGGGGCCAGTATGCGAAGGTAACCACTCCAGGTACGAGGAATAGGACAGGACAGGTAATAATAAAGGCAACGGCGGACAGGTCATATGCAGAACTCTTCAAAGAAGTTAAGGAAAAGGTCATTCCTGAAGACTTTTCGATTGAAATCAGGACCGTTAGGAAAATGAGGAACGGAGATATCTGTCTGGAGGTACATGGTGGTGAATCTAAGGCGAAACTCCTCAGGGACCAGATTCAAGCCAGCAAGGTAGGTGAAGCCTATCTTAGAAGGGACACGGCAACAGTAGCATTGACAGATATAGACCCAACTATTAGTGAAAAGACTATTCTGGATAGGATAGAAGATACTGCTGCCGGAGGTAATCCAAAAATTGTATCCCTAAGACAAGGTATAAGTGGAAATTATACAGCCATTGTAGAACTAGGTAGAAGGCAAGCCCAGGATATAACGAGGCTTGGAGGAGTCAAAATTGGTTGGGGGACGTGCCGTATAAGACAGGGGGAGGGAATAGTGCGCTGTTTTCGATGTCTCCAGGTTGGACACCGAAAGGACGCGTGCACGGGAGTAGATCGCTCGTTGGCATGCCTCAAGTGTGGGAAAGATGGTCACAAGGCTATTGACTGTAAAGACAATCCTTTCTGCCTGCACTGCAATGTGGAAGGACACAGAACAGATAGTATGAAGTGCCCTAACTATAGGTCACTGGTAGCTGAGAAGGATAAGGGAAGCAGGAGAAGGAATTTTAGCACAGCCAGCAGCATTGGGACTTCAGGTGGCCCGTTAGGAAGATTTTGAATAGTGTAGATAGTGTATATAGTGTTTATAGAGTAGATATAGGTACATATAGGTGATAATCTTGTACATATAGGTGATATTCTTGGGACCCTAGATACGACTTACATGACAATAAAAATTTTACAAATAAATGTAGACAGAAGAGCAAGAGCGCAAGACTTAGCTATGGCCACGGCGGATGCTCTTGATGTCGATATAATTGATATGCAGGAACCAAACCGATCGAGGACTCATAGAGATCCCAGATGGATTGCCGATGAAAACACTGCTATATTTTGTAGGAATAGGAAGTGTGAAGCTGTGGAACACAACGCAAGTAAAGGATATACTAAGCTGCGTATGAAGGAGTGGACTTTGTTCAACTTCTACGTATCTCCGAACATTAACTTCGAGACTTACAGGACATTAGTTGGTGATCTAATGGATGCAATAGAACAGGAAAGAGAGGTGATGGTGGTGGGAGACTCAAAATCAGCCCTATGGGGAGCCGCCTATCAGGACAAGCGAGGGGAATTCCTGGCCGATTGCCTAATGGCACTTAACCTTGTAGTTCTAAACACAGGAACTACCCCAACCTTTGTTAGGAGAGAGCAAAAATCAGTGATTGACATCTCCATGTGCTCGACAGGATTAGCCCGAAGGATAGGGAGCTGGTCGGTTCTCGATGAAACGGAATCTCTGAGCCTGCATAGATATATCTACATCGAAATTGATGTAGGCAAAGATGTTAAAAAGATATATGGCGGGGTAAGGCACCTAATGGACAAGGAAATGTTCAGGGCTGCTATCAGCCTGACATCTAATATTGGGGGATCCACACAGGATACCTTGGAGGCTATCAAATAATCCCAGAAAGCTAGCATAATGAGGACTAATATTCCTAAAAAACGAATGCCGGTCTGGTGGAATGAGGATATCGAAAAGGCAAGGAGAACATGCGTAACGAGCAGAAGAAGAACAACTAGGCTGAGAGGCAGAGGTGGGTTACCAGAGGTCATTGAACAAGCTGAGTATGAGTATAAGTCCTATAGAAAGGAACTTAGAAGGATGATAGAAAGATTCAAAACGTGTGTGCTGGGAAAACTTGTGCAATGAGCTGGAACATGATCCTTTTGGACAGGGTTATAGGATAGTCACAAATAGACTCAAAAACATGTTGACACCATACGAAATTCCAGAGGCGAAGAAGTTACAAATTGCTAGAGAACTATTCCCATCGACAAGCGATAGGGTGAGAACAGGAAGAACTCCGACAGCCTGTCCAGTAGTGGTTACACAGGAGGAATTGCGGGAAGCCGCCGGGAAGTTGAATATTGGGAAAGCACCAGGTCCAGACGGAGTACTGGCCGAGAGCATAAAAATTACGGTTGAAGAGATCCCTGAAGTTATGCTCTCCATGATTAACGAAATCCTAAGGAGTATGGAGTTACCAAAGATGTGGAAAGTGGCCAAGGTCAGCCTAATACCTAAAGGAGATCCTGCGGCTTCCAAATCTAGGCCAATTTGCTTAATTGATACAGCTGCCAAGCTGTTTGAACATATCGTGAAGACGAGACTGGAAAAGGAACTGTGTGATAACGAGCTGATGTCCGAAAACCAGTTTGGTTTCTGTAAGGGAAGGTCAACCGTGGACGCGGTTAAAAAGGTTATTGAACTTGCCAATAGAGGAAAATGGAAATGGGGGCGGTCATTTTCATTGACGTGAAAAACGCTTTCAATACAGCCAAGTGGGGATATATTGTTCAGACCCTGGAAGGTATGGGCATTAGTCAATATCTGGTGAATATCGTGAAAAACTATTTCCGCGATAGATGCATAATGGTGGGGAAAAAGGATATGTCGGTGTCACAGGGTGTCCCACAAGGTTCAGTCCTTGGCCCGCTTTTATGGAACATTCTCTACAACGGGATTCTGGAATTGAACCTGTCAGAAAATTGCTCTAATGTGGCCTATGCAGATGACCTTGCTTTGGTCGTAAATGGAAATGATAAGGAAGAACTCATGTTCGAGGCGGACATGGCGTTGCGGAAGGTGGGGAGATGGATGGGAAGTAAAGGCTTGGAATTGGCCCCAGAAAAGACCGAAGCCCTTATAATGAAGGGTCCAAGAAACAGGGAATCTGTTGTTTTCTCCCTGGTGGAACTGAATATCACGCCAAAGAGATCGGTAAAGTACCTTGGAGTTCACTTGGATGATAAGTTAATCTTCAACGAACATGTGAAGAAAACCTGCGAAAAGGCATGCAGGCAGGTAGCAGCATTGTCCAGGATTTTGCCCAACCTGAGAGGTCCTGGTTACTACAGTAGAAGGATGCTGTACGGGGTGGTAGCATCCGTACTTTTATACGCAGCTCCAGTTTGGGGGAGGGTAATACATCTGAAGAAGTACAGAGATATGCTAATAGCTACTCAAAGAAGGATGCTGATAAAAGTTGCGAGTGCCTACAGAACGGTGTCGGCAGAAGCGGTAGCGGTGATAGCAAAGATCCCTCCAATAGACCTTCTGATAGAAGGGAGGAGTAGTTTAGCACTCAGGGAGATAGTAACCGCCGCTGTCAGAGATGAACTGAGGAAGGAGACCATAGCTAAGTGGCAGGTAAGATGGGATGAAGTAACCAGAGTAGCGCAGTGGACGAAGGTCTTGATTCCGAATCTTAACGATTGGCTGAGCTGCAAGCACTCAAGAACCAACTATTACGTGTCACAGGTGTTGATTGGACATGGGAGCTTCAAGACCTTTTTATGCAAAATAAAAAAAGTGGACTCAGAAGATTGTCTGTACTGTGGGCAGAGAGATGATCCCGAGCACACAATAGCGGAGTGCACCAGATGGCATACACAAAGGCATGCTCTTGCGATAAAAATGGCGGAACCAATATCCGTGAGGGGATTAATATCATGGATGCTAATAAGCAAAAACAACTGGGATGATGGTGAAAATTTCATAAAGGAAGTTATGGGAAAGAAGGCGGAAGAAGAACGGCTCGGAGAGGAGTGAGAAACACTACAAAATATCCTATGGTCTGATGTAATGTCTGAAAAGACGGTCCTGGGCCATAGGGATTTCCGGTGGGGTGGTTTTAGTGAGTATTAGGAGTCTCACACTACTGGAGAAAGGGAGAACCTGTATCCAGTGCGCATAAAGCGTTTCCACCCGTCAAAAAAAAAGGTTAGGTTAGGTTAGTTAGGTTAGCTTTTGAATTAAATTCTGGCATATGTAAAAATGACAAATGCGCAATTTTGACACTCGTTACTGTAGTTACGGACCTACAGAAAAATTTTCGATACTGGCGGGAAATTTTTGCCGATTATTTATTTCCTATTAATCCAATCGCTATTAAGAATCGGTAGCTATGTCAAATATAAATTTGGAGTGGAAGAATGATTTAACAACTGTCAACTTAGCTGTCAGCAGTTTTTCCGAAAAAAAATTTCATACAAGTTTGACAAGTTATCTTTCCTAGCTTGAAAGTTATATTGTTCTTATCAATTACTGTTCTTATTATTTTAATTGAAAAAATGTATTAAAATAAAATGTTCATCCAACTCAGGAAATAATCTCACCAAATATCCTTCGTGTATCTAATTTTTCCCGTGGAAAAATTGGAACACTCGTTTCTAAGTAATCTGTTTTAACGAATAGCATTCGCGAAAGTGGAAAAAGCCTCGTCTTCAATTCGGGTTTTTAAATCCACTCTTGCTCATGCTATTTGTTCAAACAAATTACTAAGAAACTCGTTTTTCCGAATTTTTCCGGAAAAATTGAATGTACTAGGGATATTACTCACGAAAAGATCCAGCCTTATATGGGTTTTTCAGGACATTAGGGAAATATTAGTTAATTTTGATGCACTTGTGTAATTACTTCCGATTATTTTGTTCACCTGTCAAAATCTGACATTTTGGTGGTTTTAACCAATAGGTATAGGTATAGGTTTATTGTTCCTTCGTACATACATTACATGAACAAGGAGAGTGACCTGAAAATGAGTAGTCACACATGTAAAGAGAAAAAAAAACATAAATACAATATTATTATAAACAAACAATAAGGGAACCTAGTAAAGATTCATAATAAAAACCATATATATATAAAAAAAAAACATAACGTGTTTATATAACTACTCGCAGTATGAAAGGTTGGATGATCACATTACATACATTAATGTTATTCGTTGTTGATAAATGCCCTGATTTTCATTGCTCCACTCAAAAATTGATGTAGTCTGGTAAGATCCATGATATTCGTTGATGAAAGTATCGAGTCCATGTCGTTCGATTGTCCCCGACGTTTGATCAAGTCATATCTTAGGTGTTTATACATTGGACAGACTAGCAGCACGTGTTCGAGAGTTTCTGGTTCTTGACAATTGCAAATTGAGCATATTATATTGGTTTCTATTTTATAGGAGTTGCTATTGACATAGATATATAATTTTTCAGTGTTGGCTGTTCGGAGCTGAGCTACAAGTCTCTTAATATATAGTGGAGCTGAGCTACATAAATAATTGTTATCATGAGATTCATCTTGTAAAAGATATTTATATGTGGGATGACGGATGCTAAGCAGTATTCTAGTTTGGTCTTCTTGAGAGTTTTTATTCAAATATTGGTTTAGTATTGTTTCTTTTGAGTTTAAAGTGATACTATCAATATTTAAATCTAGATCGCAGTATGTGACCAGACATCGATGTAATTGGTCAACCCAGTTGTATTTTAAGTTATCATTTCCGGATTCTTTTAGCTTAATTAGATGACAAAGCGCCCGGTGAGCATATCGTTTGGGGTTTAAATTTTGTATTCTGAGAAGCTTTGGTTCAAAGTCTGAAAAATTTCCGAGTTTGAAAAAGCTGTGTCTAAGTAGGGGTGTTTAGCATCTAAGAAGTGGATTGTTGTATTTGGCGTTGGTCTATAAAAATTTTTATAATAATTAGCCATAACGTTCATGTCAATTCCACCTACGTTATTTCTTTTATTATTTAGATTGATGTATTTCCAAAATTCTTTAGGGTTGCTGATGGTATCCAACCTTAATCTTATATTTTTCTCATATTGGTACTTTTTACTCTTTAGTAATTGTTTATATTCTTTTTTAGTTTTCCTATATTCTAACACAATGTTTTTTTTCGAGATTTGATTTGTTTAGATTTTTCTTAGCTTTATTTAAAAGTTTCTTAGCTTCCCTGCAAGATTGGTCAAACCAAGGTTCAGATTTTGGATTTACAAAGTTATTAAAGGTTTGCTTTTTTTCCATCCCTAGAAATTTTACTGTTAATGTAATTGCTTCATTTAATTGGTAATCTAGTTCTTCAGGTGAATTTAATTGTAAATTGAAGTTATAATTAGATATTATATTTTCATATGAATTTGATTTTAGGGGATCCCATCTGACTATAGTCTTGGTATAACGGTTTGTGGTTAGATTAGTTTTTGACAACTCTATATCTATTTCTAGGGTAATTATACAGGCTAAATGATCGGAAATTAGCCTTTTAGTTACAAAAAAGTTTGAAACAAGGTTGTTGTTATTGAAGTTTGACCATATTAAGTCGATCACGCTGCTGCCATGTCTGCCATTTAGTACATAAAAACACATATCTTCCATGGTTTCGACTTTTAGTGTTCCTCGTAAGTTTGATACTTTATCCATTGAAGCACGGGGCTCTAAAGGAAAATCCCAATTCTCTGAGTGTCGATCGTCAAATCCGTTGAGACAACCTATCCTCGCATTAAAATCACCACCGATTACTATTTGGTCACTAGGATATTTAGCAGTAATTTCTCTAATAGTTTCTTCAAGTAATTCTATACAAACGTGATCATCCAACCCTGGTTTTAAGTAAATAAGTCCTAAAATAATGAATATATTATTAATTGAGAGTCTTACAAAAATCCACATTTCAATTATATTTGTATTACCTAGGCCCACAATGTTTTTTGATACAAGAAGCAGAATACCCCCACTACCTCTACCTTTCTGATTATCTTTCAAAGCTTGGCTATGGTAGGCGTTATAACTTGATAGCTGTTGCGGCAGAATGGGATCAGCTGATGTTATCCAAGTTTCAACAAGGCCAATAATGGGAAAACTGCAAAAATGTTGAAGTTCCTCAATTTCTAAGTTGTATATAGTACTTATTCCTTGACAGTTCCAGAATAATATGTTCATATTGGTTAGCTTCTCAGTGGGATTCTTTCTTTTGGTTTTTATGCGCTTTTCCTCCTTTTCAGTTGGGTTTCTGTTCTCCATAGCTGACTTTCTGTTACTTAGTATTTTATCTTCCTTTGTTATTGATATTTGTTGATTTTCATTATTCTTATATTTAATTTGTTCATTATTCGATGTTTGTTTCGTTACTATATCTGTCCCTTTTGTCTTAATTATCTGATCAAGTTTTTTGATGGTGTTTCGGGTGACAAATCTGTTCTACCTACTTTTCTCGATTCTTCATTCGGATTCTCTGGTGTTCTTTCGCTGTATTTTCTTCTTAGATTTTTATTTTCCAGTGTATGGTCTTTAGGTGCAGTGGTATTCTTTGTATATTCGTTAAGGTTTAGTGTTTCCACAGTATATGGTTCTCCGTTTACGTATAGTTTGTTATAGTTAATATTTGCTTTCTAACCTCTTTGTCTTACTTGTTTCATTTCTTCTTTAAGTATCTTTCTTTGTTCTTGAATTTGTTTTGAAAAATCTTCATTTAGAAATATCTCAGTTCCTTTAAGCTTCTTAGCTTCTCGTAACATATTATTTCTTAGTGTTCCACTAATTAATTCAACCATTATTGGTCTTTCTCTGTTATATATGGTTTTGCCCATTCTTTTAATATCAATAATGTCATTTTCTTCATTTATCATGATTTGTAATTTGTTCGCTACATCTTTGACTACCTTTCTTAAATTTTCATTGGGATTGTCTCTGGTTTCTTTTACTCCATAAATGATTAGATTTTTTCTCCTGATTTCTCTTTCTAATTCTTCTATTCTTGATCGTTGTCTCAGTTGTTCCTGTTTTAGATCTAGGTTTTTTTTAATTTGCGAATTTTCCAGTTTTATGTTTTTTAAATCTTCATGTATGGCGTTTAGTTTGTCATCTATCTTCAAATCTAACTTTTTTATTTGATCTTGGATTTTCTTAAGTATCTCTTCCATGGTTTTATCTCTTGAGCAGCACAGTTATTTTCGATAATTTATTTTTCAATTGCTGTTAATGTTAATGGCTTGTCTATTTATCTTTTCTTGTTTTTGCTAGATAATTGATTAAATTGGAATTTTATTTTGCAAATTAAATTTTGTTGAATGGACTATTTAATATTCAACTCGCCTGTTCGGATTTAATGAAATCCTCTCTGAAATTCAATCAATAAATTCTTCAGCTGACGCCAAGCCGTGCCTGTGTACTTTTAAATTGCCAACCGTTTTCCCTCCGCTTAACTCCAACAATGATTTACGCCAATCACGGCATACCACGAACCTTAACGGACAGGGACTGCGCGCGCAAACGCTCACTACTACGATTTCTAAGAAAGACATCAAAATGACATGAGGTGAAATTCGTCGGAGAATCAACGTTAACTGTCTAATAATAAAAATTTCTTACTCCGCCCTTACTCCTAGATTAGTCAGAGACTAGTTCTGAGACTAGCGTAGGTTTGAAGAAGTGATACAATTGCTATTAATA
>CAJUYG010007319.1:0-11043 GCA_910591675.1 Galerucella calmariensis | reverse complement strand
ATTCTAAGGGGGTTGAAGGTAGGGGTTGCATTTTCACGTTAAAGAATTTCAAGTTATAATTTAAATTTGACGTGTTTCGGGATTTTTTATAAATATGTACAGTAACCGAAATAATGAATTTATTCCATTTGGCTTTTACACACTGTATACATTACTCTATCTGTAATAAATTGCAAAATACGTAGAACACTCCAATGTAACAGACTTAGCAACCGAAATCACAAAAGTGCCTCAGGGAAAAAAAATAAAGACCTAAAATAAAATAGATATGCAATAATTTTGTCCGTGAGTGTATATTTAATTATCAAAAAAAACATATAATAGGTACTCCAAATATCAAAGGTAAAGTCCAGGTCCAGACCTGATGATGACGAAAAGGTGTTCGCTTAAATACGCAACTTTAACACAATTCAACCTTTTTTATATATCTTACCCTATTCGATATCTCAAAGATACGCCTAGAAATTGAGACACACTGTAGGTACATACACTGACAAAAAAAACTAGTCTTTGTCCATTTAGTTCGCCTTACGAGTTAACGGACTTTAACTACAAATATTTTTAATACAATACAATGTTTATAGAAATAGTAAATTCATTAGTAATTTTCACTAAAGATCCATTACGTTAATTTACAATATCCGGCTCATCTGACAACAATTCATAATAATTGTTATTGTTTCCACTTAAAGTTTATTTTCTACTATTTTATTTGTATACAATTTTGGTTTTCCGTATAAATTTCTTACAATTGAATATACACTGTGTCCACTTTTTGATTATCAATTTTAGGAAAAAAACTTCCCAGGATGGTTTAGATCAGGTATGGGCAACCTTTGACATGTTGTGGGCCAAACTTTAGTGTGCAAATACGTTCGCGGGCCGCATTTAAAAGTAGTACATTTAAAAAAAGTGTTGTAGTGCTCATAATTTTTTGCGATAGATATCAGACATTAAATAATACGACAATGTTATTATAATATCAATTTATCAAAATAACAAAATGAATTATAATTAAATTGTTAAATTTGGAATTGTTACAAACTACGAAAGTTAATTAGCGATACCGAAATCAATGAGACACTTGAGCTTGAACTTGGGAAACTAATCCATCGATGTTTGGATTAATTCCACTGATACAGAGACGTAAAGAATTTTCCAAATTATCGTCAGTCAGCCTTGTACGATATTTCGATTTATTAACCTTCATCAGTGAAAAGAACTGTTCGCATTTATAAGTACTGCCAAACGCACAAATCAATCTTGTGAATTTTCTAAGCTGCGGAAAATGGTCTTCTTCGAGGTATTTTTTGTAGAAATCACACAACTTTACGTCTTCAAATTTAGATTTAAGGAGTGAGTTTTCTTGAATCTCGATCAACTCTTTTTGCAAGTGTATTGGAGCATTGTGTACGTTAGTTTTTGTTGGCGTAGCAAATAAATTGAAACAGATTTCCATGTTTCTCAGTTGAACGTCTACAATCCGACGCCTACAATTCAATAAAAGTTTCACTTGCGTCGTGGTTTCTTAAAACCACACAATGTTTTTTTTTTAAATTAGGTTTTTCAAAATGTCTCGCGAGCCGGATTAAATCATACAGCGGACCGGCTGTTGCCCACCCATGGTTTAGATGCATCTCCTGGTAGATGGACCGAAGAGCATGACATTCAAATAAATACGAATCAGATGTGTATGATTATTGAAACAACACAATTAATACCCCAAGAAGTTAGATAAATAATATGAATAAATTATTTTGTAGAATAACCACTGAAAACAGTAAAACAAGAAGAGCACACTAGAGACACCTACTGAATTTGCCCCTGACCTTCCGTAACTTGCGTGATATCTGGAAATTAGTGTTTTGTGATTTCCAACCTCCTTCATCCTACACCTCTAGGCACGGAATTTGAATTCTTCTATGAGTGACTGATCAGTTTTTAATTTAATTTGATGAATTTTATTATTTTTGCACATTTATAAAAAAAAACGAACTACATCAAAACTATTTACTTTATTTACAGTTTGCTGCAAATAAATTGTCATTCTAGTAAAGCGTGTTATCAATAGATCTCAAAAGTTAAAGTTAACTATTATAACGCCTTTTACAGAGTCTTTGAAAATCAAAGAACATACCGTTCACTAAGAAGCATAACAACTACTTCCCTGGCTGTATGCAACGGAGTGGTCAGACTTTTTGTTAAATAGAACTTTAGTTTGTGGTTAGATGTAGGGATGTCACTATTATCGCATATTTAATGATGTATTTGTATTTGTATTGATGTATTCGCGTGATATCAATGATTTCTCCAGTCCAGAATTGTGCTCGCAGAGTTTCTGGACGGATGATATCTACTTTATACTGACGGAGCGCAAATACGGTCTATCAGTGGCGGATTCAAGACATTGGAGGCCCTAGGCAAAGCTTCTCGAGCGGCCCCTACAACCGGGATGTATTTTCTAAAATTTATCCGAAAATGACAAGTTTTTAGGTTTTCTGAGGGCTATTTTGAAAAAATTAAACCTCAAAACCAACATGAAATAGTTATTTTCCTAACAAGTGCGGAAGGGGATATTTTCCCGCACGCGACTGCAGTTGACCCGAACGACGCGGAGCGCACGCATTTTAGTTTTGAAAGTGTCATGGGTTAAAACGCATGGTCGTGAAAAAAATAATTTCCGGTTGACTTTCTTTGAAATAATTATTCCATGGATGTTTTAAAATCACAAGTTTGTAGCCTATCCAGTTAAGAAGTTAACTACTTTAAGATTAATATTTAGATTATATTGATATGTGAAGTGAAAAAACGGAAAAAGCGACTTTTTCACTCTATGCGGGTGAAAAGTCAACAACTCTTACTCTTAGAAGTGAAAAAGTCATTCTTTTTCAATTTAGAGGGGTTGAAACGGTTTTTACGGTTTATCTCGTAAACTATTGGTTTCATAAGAAAAATTTAGCAAAATAAACCTTAACTATTGACTAAATTAAAAAATGTTTTGAAAAGTTGTTCCTCAGAATACGATCTACAAAAATGGTCTTGCCTTGCGGCTCTAGGCGGTTGCCTAGTCTGCCTAGTTGTAAATCCGCCACTGCGGTCCATATAATACTTTCGAACTGCAAACTAAAACGGTTGCTTCTATCTTGCAGATATACCAATGTCCTTCGTGGCATACAGCCAGGGAAGTAGTTGTTGTTTTTTCTTAGTCAACGATCTCTGTTCTTTGATTTTCAAAGACTCTTACCTATAAATTTTGGTGAGAATTGATCAAGTATTACTTTAGTTATTCAATTATTCAATAATTGTTTATTTATTTTTTATAATTAATTACGGTCTAATTACCACTCAAACAAACTTGTATTATCGAGCAATCAACAAATTTCTTAACAATACGCAAAAAGTTTTTAGTCGATCCTAGCATTTTCGAATTATTTTTCTATATCTTGAAAATGTTTACTTCATTGATTGGATTATCTGTTATTAGACATTTGTGATAATCCTACATAAAACATCAGTAAATATTTTTTAGTGTCTTCAAAATTATTGTTTTATTGTTTAAAACATGACAAGTATGAGTAAATTAAACATTGAGAACATGTATAGGTATATCTATCAATACACATTGTTCCAGTCTATTGTCATTCAAGCCATTCCGTATATTAGACCAACCCGAAATCCCTGGAACGTTTAAAGTGAGTAAATTACTGTCACTTCATAAGTGGTAGATGAACCTCAACGATAATAATCATCAAATGACTTGCCTGAAATATATTAAACGTTCTTGTCTTGTATTCATTGTACGATAAATACGTCATCTTTGAAGAGAAAGCTAAAATACGCTTGAGCCAAGATACAATAATGGACACCTAAGACCGTAGGACGCAATGAGCATACTAGAAAAGTAAACAGACTTACCTACTTATTATCTGATGGCAACATAAACAATATCAAAGTTTATTTATTGGAACTTTAGTTCTTTACGTCAGGTTATGTTTGAGCGACCAGGGGTCGCGACGCAAAAGATCTGACCGTTACGCGTTACGTTACGCTACGTTATGTTACGTTGCTTCGTTATGTGCCTTGCTTGCGTGCTTGTGCTCTCTCCTTAGTCTCTCTCTCGTTTACGAAGCAGCGATTCATATGCTCCGGCCGGGATTCGAACCCGGGCCGCCCGCGTGGAAGGCGAGCATTCTACCACTGAACCACCGATGCTATATTAAAATTCTATGCAAAGTTGGTATTCGCAGTGCTGGTGATTTACTTGAATTTGTTCGGATAAATTTTTACCATTATTTCCATAATTCTTTTTGTTCATTTCGAAGAAATTTAAATTATTTTATTCGGAATTTATTTCAGTTGTGCAACTAGTGTGGATATGATGGCCATATCGCACGAGGACGAAGTTTGAGAACGACGCCGTAGGCGGAGTGCTCAATCGTTTAAGTGCGATATGGACAATCCACACGAGTCGAACAGCATATTTTTTCTACGACCCACTTAAGAAAAAATCTAGAGAATAAAAATGTCTATAAACTGTAATATAACTTCAAATTGAAAATTTAACAATTCAATTTTATGTTTCCACTAATTTTTGTGTGGTAAACGTACAGTTCTTGAATGTCCAATTTGTATAATGCTACGGTTTCCCTTTTTAAATATACGATGCTGTTATAAGTAGATGTTGCCAGTCGGACTCCCTCATGAAGGGTACCGTACTTAGACTATTACCGTACTATCTATAATAATTAATATTCTGCTAAATATTTCAAACGTCTACCTGTTGTCGTTATTAATATCAAGCACAATAATTATTTAAAAATAAAATTAACAATAAAAAAAACTTCTTCACGGGGAATCAAACCCGGGTCTACCGCGTGAGAGTCTGGTTTGCTTACTATTCGGCCACCGAGGCACATGCAAATTGTTTATCTATAACGTCAAATGTATTACATAATTTTTGCTTAAAAGGAACTAAAGTTCCTACCGTGTGTCCCGCGACACGTTCTACCTTTATTTATTTTTTTGAATTCCACTGATGTGGCCATGTCCTATAATTGGAAAGTAATAATCATCCAATGACTTCAATATTTTTGTAGTTCCTCAATGCGTATTATATGATTGAGATAAATGACAATAAAGCGATTGGTAATGATACAAATCTTCAATTATTCATGAGCAAATGCTTATTTAATTTACAGTATGTCCATCTGAAGTTTTTCGTAATTCATAAATGTGACAGCACCACCTTGATTGCATGTTCACTTGTGTTTTTATTTGACATACACTCTTTTATGGTTGTTGTGTTCGACACTGTGAAGAAATTTGAATGTGAATCGATTAAGAATACTTTATTCATTCGCTTTTCCATGACCGCTGTTGGACATGATCTTGTTGCTCCTAGGCTAGTCAGAATTTTGGTTTTTTCACGTAGTCAATAGGCTAGTTCTACTACTCCACGCAATGGCTTCATAAGTGACAATTGGTCTCACTGTAGCAGTGTACATCCAGCACAGGATTTTTGTGCTACACCTTAATTTCTCCATGTTAGTTTCCGATACACTTCTCCACACTCCTTTTCGTGTTTGTTCTACAGTTTTTTTTTCCATTTTGGGAGCCGTTCAGATGCCGGGAGCACTGCAGCCTATTGGCTTATTGTACTCTGCTCCCATATTTAGTCCACCCATCCAGTTATCCCCGTACCTTCGAGTAGACGGTATAGGTCCATTGGATGTGTGCCATATACTTCAGGTGGCACATTGGCCTCTCCGAAGATTGCCCCTCTCCTCGAGTGCAGTGCCTCACAGTCAGACAAGATATGGGTCACGGTCTCGATCTCCATGCCACATAGTCTGCAGCTGAGGTCCCCGTTATATAACCCTATTTTGTGCAGGTGATCTTTTAACGGGGTATGACCCGTTAGATAACCTGTAATAATTCTTAGCTTATTCCTGCTGATATTCAGTAGTTCTTTGGCCCGTTTTGCACATGTGTCACCTATGAAGGTTTTGCTGTGTACCTGTTTCGGAGTGTTCCTCCAATGAAGTCTATGTTGGCTTTGTACCCATTTTAGTATTTGCGCTCGGACTACCTTTTTTGTGGTCCCAAGAGCTGGTTCTGGTCCAACATATGCTGTTGCTGAACCTCTTTTTGCGAGTTCATCAGCTTGTTCATTTCCAGAAATACCATTATGTCCCGGCACCCACACCAATCTTACTTTAATGTGGTCTGCTAGTTCATTTAGTTCTTTCTGACATTCTTCTACTAGTCTGGATGTTACCTTGCGGCTATTTAAAGCCGCAAGGACTGCCTGGCTATCAGTTAGTATGTTTATCCTATGAGTGTCAGTCCTATATTTGTTAATTCTGACACATTCTAGGATGGCATAGATCTCTGCCTGAAATACAGAGGTATGTTTGCCTAGTGAGAAAGAGCCTTTTGTGTTTCTCTTTTCACTGTACACTCCTGCTCCTGTTCCTTCCCCTGTCTGTGATCCGTCTGTGTACCAGGTCTCTCCTCGGGGAAATTTCAGTCTGCTTGGGTCTTGCCAGTCCTTTCTGTGAGGTATTTCTACCTCATATTTAGGGCTTGGGAGAAGTTTAGTGGCCATATAGTCTGTTTTCATATCTAAAATGGTTTCACTTATGATGTCTTTAACAGATGTGTGTCCTGATCTAACTATTTTGTTGCTCAGATTATCTTGCTGCCTAAATAGTCCCATCCTTGCTTCCCCCATTATCACGAGGTGTAGTGGAGGAAGGTCGAATAAGGCTTCTAGTGCTGCCGTTGGCGTGCTTCTCATGCATCCTGCAATGCTGAGACATGCAAGTCTTTGCACCCTGCCTAGTCTCGTCATTGCATTCTTTTGTGTCGTCTTTGTCCACCAGACCAAAGACGCATATGTTATTATGGGTTTAACCACTACACTGTATATCCAGTGTATCATTCGCGGACTCAACCCCCATGTTTTCCCACAAGTTCGTTTTGCCATCATTAGTGTGGATTCCGATCTTGCTGCAACTTTTTCCATTTGTTTGGACCATGTTAATCTCGAGTCAATAATCACCCCGAGATATTTAACATCCATAACCATTGGAATTTCCGTACCTTGAAGGTATAGTGGTCCCAAACCTGCCAAGTCCCTTCTCTTGGTGTAGGGTACTAAGTTTGATTTGGTGGGACTTATATTTAAACCCACCTCTGTCGTCCATTTCGTTACTATGTTCAGAGCCTGTTGCATGCGCTCTCTGACCGTAGTACTGAATTTGCCTTGTGATATGATGACTAGATCGTCCGCATATCCTAAGACAGTATGGTGTTCCTTTTTGAGTCTCCTTATCAGTCCGTCCATTACAAGGTTCCGTATTAGAGGAGACAGTACTCCTCCTTGAGGACATCCCCTTGAAACTCGGGCTGACAGTGTTGTGCCCATCAAGGTTGAGAATATCGTTCGGTCTTTCAGCATGCAGTCTATCCATCTGCAGCTTGTTTCGTCAATTTGCTTTTGACGAATTGCCCTAGTGATTACTTTGTGGGAGGTGTTGTCAAAGGCACCCTCTATGTTCTACAGTAGTCTACTGTCTATAATCAAACCTAGATAGGTACTTGACTTCTTGTCTCCATTTAACCTCGCTCCTATCTAGTTTAATGACTTTTCTTTTCTTATTGATGGCTATTGAGATGGTTTTGATGTTTAGTCGCACTTGACTACACCAGCTATTTGTATAGTTCAGTTCACAAAGGGTATTCTCGAATTTTCCTCTGGCCGTTATAATAATATTATCGACATTTCTTTGTCAGGATATTCAGAGGTCAGTCAAACCACACAAGAGTTCGTCAACCATCAGGCTCCACATATCTTCACTCGTCTTCGTCTCTGCTACTCTAGTGGTGATAGAGATACTACAAATAGAGGCAACAAGCCAGCTTGGAATCCATCAGCATTTAAGAGAGAGATAAAAAATCGGAGGCTTAGGCTGTCTTTCTCTAATATGGCATAGGCTATATACACAGACAAAGACAGAGAAACCTCTGGTCGCCTGTCTCTTTCCCTCTCATCTGAGTTCAGACAAATATTCTCACTTACACAGCGGCCTATTGATTGTTTCCTCTATCTGTATTACCTCTATGGCACATACTACAGTTTTTTTATTGTCCCAAGAACCTCGGATACCAGTTCTACCTGAGCAGTCTCCGTAGATCTACCTGACCGGTAAGCATGCTAATGCGGGTGGAGAGATAGTCTCTCTAGGATTTCCGTTCTAATATAGTTGTCTACAGCTTTTTTGTCTTTTTGTTCACAAACGATGTTAGACTAATTGGTCTAAAGGATTTGGGGTTTGTTGTTTCCCTTTTTTCAGCTTTTAGAATGAAACTACTTTAATTCAAACTTAAAGTTTCTAATTACCTCCACTTCAATAAAATATATATTAATATTAAAAATTGCACAGTTATACTGATCTTAAATGGAAAGCAGATATCCAGGATATTCCCATAGGGATAATAATTCCTAAGCTTCAATATTTGTAATATCATATATTGTTATCTTCTTCTTTTTCCTATTCATATATATTAATTAAATTTCAAGGTAGGTCACTATTTGGTCTAACCAAAATATTCAACACCAAGTAGGCATAACATCAAATGTAACTTGGGTCATTTCACGAAAGAATTGCACTCTCTTCTCCTAATTTTCGTTATTTTTAACGTCTGGCTTCCTCAATGCCATAGCAGTGTTGACCCTATACTATTTGCGATGTCAATTTTAGATTAGGATTAGGATAAAGTTTTCACTGTGACTAATGCTATACAAATTTTGTTGTTTGTCAGGAAAAACATAAAGAATTATTATTAACGTATGTTGATATCCTAAAATTCCTTGGGGAAATAGGTCTAGAGGAACTACTAGTCTCTGAGACTCTTCTCAGGAGCTAATTGGAAGGAATAGGAGGCACAATAGATCTTTTAGGTTTCAGTACCTACACATACATATCTACCATTAAAAGCCCGGCGTAAGTAAAAGAACAATTCCAAGAATTCACAAATATCATCCATTTGAATTTACTCAACACAGGAGCTGAGGCCCACTGACTTGTGGTGTGATGAAACACGTTTTCATAATATGTATTGGTATCATAACAGTCATTACTGGTTTGCTGATATGGTTAGGATAATCTCGATTTCAAAAAGGTGTGAAAGTGTTTGGTGTGTAATGTTTAATCTAACATTAGCTAGTGAACGTTACCCGAATTATTGGAGAATGTTACGTTAAACTATAGAATAAGAATTCCGAATTAATAAGATTGAGTGGCTCTTTGCGTCTATATTCCAAGCAGAGACGATTGCCGCTATAGCCTGTATTGTATTGTTATTACTGTTACTTTATTGACTTGTCCTATACATTTTCATGTCATCAAAGGATCAATAAATAGTATTATTTTTGATGAAAACATCAGAAGAGGATATACCGGACAAACAATAGAGGAGTTCAGTCTAAGGTCAGTGTGGCCAACAAAAAGTGTTTTTTTTCTGACTGGTAGACAGTTAAGGTCTACCCTTCAAAACAAGATTTTTGCATGTTTTTTATCATTGCGAACATCTATATTGCTTTATTAAAATAATAAATACACCCCCGAAGCGTATACCTTGAAATTTAAAATGACTTCTTAGCTGAATACTCAACATATCGGTGACAACTCTAGGAACTTCTGGCAAGTCACCATTTCATTTCTGTTATTCAGTCACTAATTATGTCAAATGTCAGTTATATTCATTTTTGTTGATATTCGTTTAATTCTGTATGTCCATTTTCGATTAGATTTTTGTAGCATTTCTAGTTGAGTGAGGAGCGGGTAAACATACAGCACGGCTCCACCCACCACGTCAAATTTAGTAGTTGAGGTGCGCATGCGTCCAAGCAGCCTTTAACCTTCTATTCGATGTGACTGCATGTGAGCTGATTAGCGCAGTTGGCAGGGTATTGAGCTTACAACTCAGAGGTCGTAGGTTCGAAACTCGGTTAGGTGCTAGTTTTTTTTTAGTTTTTTTTAGTTTTTTATTTATTATTTTCTGATATTTCTATACATAGTTACACTTTGATCAACCGGGTTTGGGTTTTCTTCTTTTCTTTTAGTTTTTTATTTTTGATATTTACATATTTATTTCAATATTGTTATGTTACTACTAAATTTGGCAAAGTCTTGAGTCATGCGCAGTTGAAAGAGCCGTGTTGTGGTGGGTGGAGCCGTGTTGTACACGCTCCTGTTAGGTGTGTTCTGATAACTAAAACAATGTGTGAACGCACCCTTTGGTGTCCCAAGACCGGAACGTGCCCTCATTTTTGAGAAGATATAAAAATAATAAAGTGAGCAGTGAGTTTTTTTTTGATAATATATGTCAGATGAGTTTTTTCGCCATATTTTTCAGTCATTTATTTTGCGAGCTGTTAATTAAAATATAATTAATAATAGTATATTACGTAACGTGTGTGGTGAGGAGCATTTTACGCACGAATGGAAAAGTTACGCACGATGTCGCGTAGCGGCGAGTGCGTAATTCCGTTAGTGCGTAAAATGCTCTAAAACACGAGTTACGTTCTATACTTTACCTACGACCTACTTGTACTTGTATTTTTTATAAGAAGCCTAAGAAATAACAGTTACATAATTAGAGGTGCTTGGTAAACTCCATCTCTATTACTCTAATACCAATGAAAGAAGCACATTAAAGAACTAACGTTTAATCATTATTAATATATTGTTGATAATCGAAAGTCCATTTTTCAATTATAATCAATACATATACATAGCCCTTCGAATGTTTTCAAATAGTAAATTTTGAATAAAATGAAGACGTCTATTAACAGTTGCTAAGATGTTGCTAGGGAAGCCGTGCGATTTACTTTACAGCTGTGCGTTTTTTTTACAGTGCGTAATAGACGTCATTACATTGATACCGACTGTGTGTTATTGACTGATTACAGGGGGGTCGTAGGTAATAATTATTTACGTAGCTAGTTATGAAAAGTGCGATATTGTTCAATTAGCG
>CAJUYG010007318.1:0-11050 GCA_910591675.1 Galerucella calmariensis | reverse complement strand
GGAGTAACGGCGAGTTTGGTTGCTAGGCATTCCCGTGGGGATGAGTGTAACACTGTCTGGGTACTGGTTAAGGACCCATTCGAACATGAGTTTCCCATCTCGACCCGAAAAAAATAAATAAAAATATTTTATATGGACAGTAGCTGTATCTTGGCGAAACAAAGTGTTGTGTAAGAACTCTTCTGATTACGGAGATAGCAATGTTGTAGGCACTTATAACTGACACCCTGTATAAAATTAGTATTTAAGAGACATTCGACTACTCCAATGGTGAACGTTACCACGGCACTATCAGTACAACGCGCATAGCCAGTATACACGTCTTGGGCACCGTCGTATATAAGCTCATTTGAACCATGCTCATTTACCGAGTCGCGCGAATACTGCCACTCCAGACGCCGTTGGATCCCGGATTCTAGATATTTACAATGATTTTATCGTCTCGTCATTTTCCTTATTAACTATTTCTTTCAATATTACATTGTTGCTGACACCATAAAAGGGTTCCAGCCTTCCTCTCTTCAATATTTCTTCTTCTGCTATTCAAGTTTTTTAGTTTCCATAACATTTTAAAATTGATTACACCCAAGAACTCAGTGCTTTTATGGAGTTGATTATCCTACATGATAATCTTTTCTCTTATATATTTGTTTACTATTGAACAAGGTATACTTTTGTGGCATGGAGCTCTTCCCAAATCTTAGAATGTTTGGTTCATGGCTCATATAGTCCTATCTTAGTTCCTTCTATTGCTTTAGAACTATCTGTAAGCAAATCACACTGTCACACTACTGTCAGACTTAACAACAGGGATGCTTGATCCTTGATATCTTTCTAGCTAATATCATTTGGCACTACAAGAAGTTGCAGAAATTACTAACCATTTTCCGTATTAGACAAATATAAATAAATACTACCTAACTCATTCAATAAAATTTATTTGTCTTTGTATTCTGTACAATTCTAATCTATGAAGGTAAGTTTACTTATACTACTATTTACATACAATACACTACTTAGGATCATGTGGCAATTTGAATCCAACCATGTTTGCAGTATCCTCCACTGATCTTTCCCCTTTACCATGAAATTCTTTCTGAATTTCTTTACTTAATCTAGCACTTCTTAAGTAGCATAAATAAGTGTTTGCCATGAACTCCATTTCTTCTCTAGCTTTACATAGCTGCTGTCCTGTTGTTTGGTATTTTCTGTACTGATTCAATATGTATTTAACAGTCATATCCTCTTTAATTTTATCTTTTGGCAAAGCATATCTTAATTCAGATATTATTTGTCTTAAAACAGTAAGTTTTGAAGCCATTTTTTAAAACCTCTGTAGAAATAACAGCAAATTAATGATTTTTATAAAATAAAAATTTATATTTGATGGTTTAATTGAAAACAGTTTGTTACCAATTCAATGTCACTTTCTTTGTATACAGGTTCTAAATTATCTTTCCATAAATCTGAACAAACATAATTTAATTTAGGGAAGGCATGTATAGCTAAATCATTAAAAATTTCATAATATTTGAAGCTATTAATTATGGCTAACTCCACAGTATATGGCTTAATTTTTGTGATATAATTTGCATTTAGCTGTAGATGTTTAGATGAATTTGAATCTATAATATTGCCAAAACTATTTGCTATAATAATGCAATATGTTAAATTTAAACCCCAATTAGACCAGAGCAAGTTATTGCTCAACTGTTTAGGACAATGTGGTAAATAAAACAGAACTGTTTCTTGGCCACTTAAACGAAATTTTCCTTCTAAATTTTCAGTTAAAACATCAACTTCAAACTTAGATAGTAATTCCTTATCTTTTTCGGTAAAAACTGGATCATATGCTGATATTTTAACGTTGTATAAATCACTCAAACATAAGATAATGGCAAACTGGTAACGTGCTGTTAAACACTCACCAATTTTACCAATGCCCAGGCAAACAATACTCGATATTTTTGGATGATTCAAACTTTCAAGCCCTTCTTTCAACAAAGCCAGGAAAGAAGCGTATAAGTCTGTTGTAGATATTTCAAGCTTTGCATCCAAAATTCTCCTAAAATTAAGGTTATGTAGATATGCCTTTATTATAAAACGTTGCTAAACTTACTTGAAACTAATTTCGATGTTGAAATTTGATTCGTTGGAGGATATGTTTGGATTATTAACAATTTTCTTCGATCTAAACTGTGAGATTTTCCTTTTATACGTTACTTTCTTGAATTCGTATTGGTTCATGTCAAAATTGCCATTCAGCCATTGTATAACATCTACTTCTTCTTTAAAACATCAGCCTTCTATATATAAGCTAGTCAGCTCACAGATAATCAAATAGTAGCTGTATTCCAAATTCCAAGAAACTGTCAATATTTCTTTTTAGAGCTCCGTACCCAGAGGGTAAAAAACAGACCCTTACCAGCTAAGAAGACTTTGCTCTTCGCTGTCTGTCCGTCTGTATTTCACAAACAGTTATAAATTGGAAATGAAAATTTCAGTATTTTCACGGCTTATGTATTTCTGTCGCCGCTATGACAACAAATACTAAAAATATGAGAAAATAAATATTCAAAAATCACTTTTTTGCTCCTTTTCATTCGATATTGATACAACAGATAGAAGGTGCCGTGAGCGCCTTTTCCGTAAACGGCAGTCTCATAGAGAAATATAATATAATGTGGGCAGTCTCTTCACCATTTTTACATAGGCAACCAAACATACATACGTTGTTGAAATGAGTTTTTTTTTATTACTGTACTTGAGGGAAAAGATTTGTCACTAATAGGTAGGAGTTAAAAGGGCGATTAACAATATCAAACATTCAATATAGATTTATCCCAGTATATTTTATAAACAAAGAACTTTCCTGAAATTCATTAAAAAATTAAAACGTGATTTAAAATTAACAATAATATTAATGACTATCAAGCTTGAAAAATACCTTTAACCCAACAATATTATTCGAGAAAATATAATTATTATGCAGGTATGGTTTCTCTGTTCGTATAGTCCCACAATGTCTCTTCTACTGGGGCAGTAGGATGCACTCTGTGATATTCTCCGTTTCTGCGTACTGCCACAACAGTTTCATCAGTTTTATATTTTTTTCTCCTCCAAGCTAACAAAGATAAAACGAGAAGTCCAAAAAATATCTCGAAACATATTAAAGATATTAGAATTATACTTGATATGTAAGTTTCTAGTAAAAATTTAACACATATTCCAATTATTATTACCAGCAATAACGTTATACCAGTAATTATTGCTAACCATAGACTCCATTTGTCTGCAAACAAAATAATAATACATGATAAACAACCAGACATTTGGTGAAATAATTTATAATTAATATAAAAATTCTGAAAATTAGGGCAACCTGGCATAAATTAATGTCGCGTTGATCAACTCTGGTTGTACAAACTATTATTTCAACGACGTTTTAAGTAAGACAAACTGTATAAACAATAAATATTATTTGTTACCGACAAATGACCTTGCATTTATGATCATTTATAAATATCAGTCATAATTATATTTCCAGCTTAGTAGCAATAGCTGACTTCGCTTTTTAATGGAGACATAAATAAATTACAACAAATAATATGATGTCGATTTAAAACTCACTAATTCAGAATATCACTTAACTAATAAAAACTGTACCTATATCTTTCATATTCGCATAGAAAAACATTTACTTAACTATTTATCGGTGTATATGTTTAACGTTAATAGTATGACTAACAAAATTGCATGTAACAATTAAAATTTAATTTATTACCTGTTTCAGTAGTAGTAGTTGAAGTTTTAGTGGTAGAAATAGCTTTAGTACCATTTTTGTTGACCTGCGCTTTGGACATTGTTGAATTTTATTTAAAAGAATCTCACAATTGTATACAAAAAATATTGAGCAGGTATGGTTATCATTTTGTTTTAACTTAATCTTGGTATCTATTTACAAAATGTAGTAATAACCCACTTTGGATTAAGTAAATAGCATACGGAGATAACGAGTACAGATTCCATTTAGATGTGTGTATTATATACTGAATGATTAAAAAATAAAAACGACCGGTAGATAGGAGATACTAGGCCAGTTGCTGTTTTGATTTAGTGTACAAAAACAAATCATATAGCATCGTGCAAATGAAAAACATGCATTCAATAGGTACTTTATTGTGATTGAACTATATATGAGTAGGATTGTACCAAAGTAGCAATTAATGTAAAATGTACACGTGAACACTGTAGTTGGTGTAGGTCTATTCTTTCTTTCTCTTATTCTTATGCCTTCTCAGGCGTCGGATTGGAATTCCTTCTTTACCCATTTTTCCATTCTTTTCTGTCCCTGGCTTCTTGATATTCCCATTTCCATAACTTTTCTCGCAATTCTATCTTGTTTCATTCTTACTAGGTGTAGTTCAATTGTTTCTTTTCAATATTTGATATTATTGGGTCTTGATTAGTTATGCTTCTTCGTTTCTTACTCTGTCCCATTTTGTTTTACCTGCTATTTTCCTCAAGTTTTTCATTTCCATTGCATTTATTTTTGTTTCATGCTTTTTCTGCAGTACCCAGCTCTCACTGGCAGAAGTTATAGTTGGTACTGTAATTTTGTTGTATATTTCCAACTCTGTGTTCATATCAATGTATTTATGGCATAGTAATGTTCGATTCTTCCTAGGTAGTTATAGGTTGTTACTATTTCTAATGTTTTGTGATTACATTCCAATTCCTTGTTATTTTTCCCCTCTCGCTGTTTTTCATTTACTATCATTACTTAGGTTTTTTCTGTATTTATTGTCATTTTCATATTTTTTATTTCTCTTGCCAGTAAGTTAATTAGTTTCTGCATTTTGTTTTTCGATTTTGATATGAGTACAATATCGGCTGCTACTTAACATGACCGGTATCATGTTCCTGTACCATATTATCATGTCCAGACATCCTCCTTTTTTTATTTCCTTCACTATTTTGTCCATAATAATAACAGAAAACAGTGGGCTTGAGCTATCACCTTGTTTTATACCTTTTTTCATTAAAAACTCTTCCGATCTTTGACCTCCTATCTGCACTCTCATACTTTGACAGTCTCGTGTGTGCTTTTAATTATATTAATTAGAGTTTTCGGTACTTCTAAGTCTTCCAATACCTCCCAAATTTTTTTCTCTTTCTACTGCATCAAAAGATGCCTTCAAGTCTATAGATGTTAATTACATTTCTTCTCCCGCTTCTCATTCGTCCATTCAAGGATATAAAAGTGTTTACCCAGTAGAATAGGCGTATGTGAGCTCTCTCTTGGGTTTAGTGAATACGGTATTTGAAATTTGGAGCGTTTACTCTTTTAGGAGCTCTCACTTTCCTAGTGAATACTGAATAGACCCTGTATACTGAGGTGGCAGCAATTTTATATCAAAAAAATGTATTTTCATTTCTTTAGTTTACGTAGTAGTAGATTATCCATTGTGTCAACTTTCCAAAGTTTTTTACTGGTCTATAAAATAAGGAGGCGTTTCTTTTACACCTCTACCTAGCATAATTTTACTTTTTTTCAGATATATAAACTAGCTTTTGTTGTTACAAATTTGTAGACACTCAAAAGGCAAGTAATAATATAAATGATAAATAATGACATCACTTAAATTGGCAAACATCGATATTTATAGATAGGAAGATCACATCATATGAATTAAATTATTTATACATCTAATTACTAATGTCTCGATAGAAAAAAAAATTGATACACCCAGGTGTAAAAGTGGTAGCCTAAGAAGCAAGGAGTTGAATTATTTTTTCCTAATGATAGTGGAAAATTACTTCCAGTTTAGGGTAGATCGATGATATAGGGTGGAACTAAACTATAATTAAATTTAAACTGAAAATATTCAGCTATTCATGCAACAAAAATTTAAATAATGAATAATCCATCGGACATGCGCATTCCCCTTCTCGATAAATCTGAAATAATTTTCCCTTTCCTTCTCGAAAAAATATCAATTAATTCATGTTCCTTCCCCTTCACCGATTTTTAGCACAATTTAATGTTTTAAAATCTTTTTGACAATTCAAAGCCGATTTTCAGCCTGGAACGTTTATTTAACGGTAAATACCGCAATTATTTTTTCGGTTGACAGCTTTGACAGCTAGTTGTGACGCCAGAGTCCCCACTACTCAATAAATATAACCTATTTTTTAATCAATGATATAACCGATCGAGCTTGGTCGCTGAAATCATTGATTAAAATGTTTTTAATCAATGCTGAAATGCAATGTGGGGTTATGTTGTGACGCCAGAGTCCCCACTACTCAATAAATATAACCGAACGAGCTTGGTATACTTTGGCAAGTTTATCTGAAACCGTGAAAGGAATGCAGTCGAAAACGTTCGACATTGCCACGTTTAACTATAAAAAAAATAGAAGAACTGATTATGTAGTGATAATAATTATAAATGGGTCTTTTTATTATTAACAATATTAAAAATATGATTAAACGTTAATTTTATAATGTACTTGTTTCCTTGGATTTATTCTATTAACATTATTTTCCAATTTATGAATATTAAAAGAGAACACTTTTCCAAATTTGTTATGGGATTCTTAAAGCTCTGGCAAGGTTGTACGAAAACCATAATGACCACACCCTCCGATTACATAATTGGTGATTTTTATCGACCAGATTACTTCTTATTGGAAAGCGCGTGCGTATGTTCTTCCCTCTCACTTCGTCAATTGACTGATATTGATTTATCCAGTGGTGTTCGTATTGTCAGTTACCTTTGTAAATTCAGTTTTACTTGGTAAAATAGGTACCGTACGCCATTTGTACGTTTGACAGATATACGCCATGTTTTTCCTCGCCTCTTACCGACGCCCCGTAGCTACAGATAAACTTGCCAAACTATAGCTGAAATGAATTCGTTAAAGCAATGTGGGGTTATGTTTCCGTGTTAGTTTCCCATTCTGTGCAAAGCTGGTATTCGCAGTGCTAGTGATCTACTTGAGAATTTGTTCGGATAAATTTTTACTATTATTTCCATAATTTTTTTTGCGCGATTAAGGGGTCTAGCTACTTTTCGAAATACAGGGTGTTGAAATTTTGAAAACTTGAATGTTTTAATTCGATAACTTTAAAATGTATGGATAAATTTATTCGACATTTGGCAGGTAGTTTTTAAATGTAAAAGGGCATATTTTGAAAGAAATTGTAGTTTTTGCAACTAGTGTGGATATGATGGCCATATCGCACGAGGACGAAGATGGAGCACGACGCCGTAGGCGGAGTGCTCAATCGTTCAAGTGCGATATGGACAATCCACACGAGTCCAGCAGCATATTTTTTCTACGATCCACTTAGGAAAAAATCTAGAAAATAAAAATTTCTATAAACTGTAATATAACTTCAAATTAAAAATTATAAGTAGATGTTGCCAGTCGGACTCCCTCATGGAGGGTACCGTACCATTATCTATAATAATGAATATTCTGCTAAATATTTCAAACGTCTACCTGTTGTCAGAATGATTATTTAAAAATAAAATTAACAATAAAAAAAAATTCCTCGCGGGGAATCGAACCCGGGTCTACCGCGTGAGAGTCTGGTGTGCTTACTACTCAACCACCAAAGAATATGCAAATTGTTTATCTATAACGTCAGATGTATTACATAACTTTTGCTTAAAAAGAACTAAAGTTCCTACCGTGTGTCCCGCGACACGTTCTACCTTTTTTTGTATATTTAAGGAACAAACCGAATAGAATGAAACAGATCACTGTTAAGTTGTATTTTAAAACGTGGAGTTCGGGTTTTGTATGCGCTATAGCATAAGCTCATTTTTACCTGATCTGTTCTATTTATTCGTTCCTTCCTAATGTTTCTTTTCTAGTTCCTAATCCCTGTTTTCTCTTTTTTCCGCAGCTCTGCAGCCAGCAATTTTAAGGCAAGTTTACTGCAATTTTATTAAAGTTTTACCTCAGAAGGCAAACACAAACGCATCTTCAGTCCACTTTGTTCCTGTTCCGTGCACGAGGTCCACAGCCTGTCGAAGACATCACCGCCACTGCCGCCATCGCGCTAAGAGCTGCAAACATCCTCAACCCTCTAAGATAAGTTCCTCCATCTTATCTATAGCGTGTGTAAGATTTGGATTTGGCGTGCTAATTATAATTAGTATTCTCTTCGTTCAATTTTTGAAATATTCAATTCATGTTGAGTTTCAAATAATTCAATAAATAATTATTATTTCATTCTTTGTATTGATTATTCAATAATCATTGAATTGGATAAACATATTCCGGAATAAGTAGATTTATTTATTTATTTTTTTTGTAACTTAACTTTAATTTCTTACTAGGTTTTTCCCGCTTTCCACCTTTTGCTTCTTATTTTAATTGCTTCGTTTCCATTAAATTATTATAATTATAATTGCATTATAAAAAGGGATTGGATACAGATGCGCGCTATTATTTGAATGACTTTCCAAAGCTAGTGGACCAAAGGTTCGAAAACAATATTGCCTAAATTTTCAGGGATATGATGCTTGTTTCCCCCGAAGAGCCGACACTGCTGGTAAGAGATAGGAATTGAATAGGCAGAATAAAGGGAAAATAATAAAAAATTTGCCAGCAGGCATAACGAAGAAGAAATGAGAACACACATGAAATGGGTCACTATTACCATGGATCTGAAAAAGAGGAGTAGAAAAATATACTGAATGTTTCAAAATTCAACGTTTACTTCCAAAATGTAAATGTACGTAAAATGCAAAAGTGCAACAAAATACAAACAATTGATCATAAAATTATATTCAACAACTTGTTACAGTTACCTCTTTTCGATATTTTTAACCAAACCCTTTCCCAATATAAAAAAATCTTCGATAGCAGCGTCAACGTTAAAAACCAATTTACCTTTAACGATTTTTTTAGCGTTAACGTTAGAAACTTTAAAATCCGTTATTTCATTAACTTTCGGAAGCCACAAAACGCTTATGACATTTCCACCGTAACTATCATGGAAGAAAATCGCATAATTTCCGTAATTCTCCCTCAAAGTTTTCAAATAAACCCCGACAGGATCGAAATCCACCACGGGAATTTTATCGTCCTTGGAAATATTATACTTGTCGACTACAACTCGGTTTTCGATACGAGAAAAATTGATCTGTTCGTGTTTTCGAGTATTTAAAGATTGTTTTAAATAAATCAAAACGTTATAACCGTCAAAATTCGGTACGAACAGCTCTTTAAAATCCACTTCTTTACGATCTACAACAATCCCAGACATAAACGTCAAACTTTCCAAGGCCAAACGCTTCATTCTGTTTAAAATTTCTTTCGACGGCGAAGTTTTCGTAAAAACGCTCGAATCACGATCGTACGGCGTTAAAATATACAAATTCCCGTAACTACTTCTGTTATTTTGAACGTTCGACTCGATTTTGGATATTTCCTCGTTAGTTAAATCATCGTTAAAATTAACTACGATTATGTGTAAATTCCAGTCGAATTCCGAGATGAATTTTAAAAACCTCAAAAAAGATATTTGAGGCGTATTGGGCGTGAAAGAATTATTATTTAAATAAAGAGAAGCGTTCATAAGATTAATAACCATATCGGATATTAAATAATCGTCGATAAGATGCGTTCTTAACCATCTTTTTATTAGAGCCGTTCCGGGACCGTAGCTGGGATACACCGATTGCACTCCTCTCAAAGCTCCAACTATTTTTGGTAAAATATTCAATGATATTTCTATGTTCGAACTTTCCGCGGATTCTTTAAATCCCGTTAAACCATTTTCCGTTTCTATTTTCTTAACCAGACCGATTTCTTTCGGTACGTAAAGTTTGTATCTAAAAACGATACCATCGTAGAATACGTCGAGATAGTCGCGAGTTGGGTGCGTTAACATATTTTGTTGGTTTAGTAACCGTGACATTTCTAGGTAAAATGAGGTTTTTAAGCATCTAAGAGCTTGTAAATTATTCGGCCATTTCGAACTGTGTTCTAATTGCAGAATGCATTGTATTGGTTGTGTGTAGTGTGGTAGATGGTTAAACGTTGATTTGGGATTTAAAATTAAGTTGTTTCCTTGTACTTCAGTTATATCTTCATCTACCTGTAAATGAATTGTTATTAACAATTATGCACATAGTTATATCTATTACTTTTCAAATAGCAGACCGTTCACTGAGAAGCTACAACTACTTCTATGGGTGTATGCAACAATAGACATTGAATTACACTTTTAAGTTAAACGGGGTTGGGATATCGGCACGATATAACTGACCATTCTGGTTTTCAATTGACAATGCTGAAACCGCATCAAAACATTTAGGTACCTTAGTAAAGGAAATGTTGAAAATGCGATAACAGTAACGTCCATAAAATTAGCCTCAACAACCCATCCCAATCAAATCTAAAATACCTAAAAATTTAGTGCTTTTTATGTGCTAATTAGTTGCCCTAATCGGAAATTTGTTGCTCATATAGCAACCGAGAAAATGATAACAATGCTAACTTTTTTTAAAAGTTAGCTTGTATATAATATTACACGGTAGAATCATACAAAAACACCCTAAGAATTAGTTGCTAATTGGTTGCTACATGAACAATGATCAGAACAATTAAATAATAGCAGAAAAGTGAGTTTTGATCGATGAATTTTTCCGGAGACTCAAAAACGTGTAAGATGGCCGTGAAAAATTAGTTGCTAATTAGTTGCTCCATAAATAATGATCAGAGCAATTAAATAATAGAAGAAAAGTGACTTTTGAACGACTAATTTTTCCGAAGAAACTCAAAAACGCCTGAAATGGCCGTGAAAAATTAGTTGCTCCATGAACAATGATCAGAGCAATTAAATATTAGAAGAAAAGTGACTTTTGATCAACTAATTTTTCCGGAGACTCAAAAAGTCTGATATGGCTGTGAAAAATTAGTTGCTCCGTGGACAATGATCAGAGCAATTGAATAATAGAAGAAAAGTGAGTTTTCAATATCTCGATTAAATAGACTCAAAAACGTCTGAGATGGCCGTGAAAAAT
>CAJUYG010007317.1:185-11051 GCA_910591675.1 Galerucella calmariensis | reverse complement strand
ATAAAGAAAATAAAGAAAATAAAGAAAATAAAGAAAATAAAGAAAATAAAGAAAATGAAGAAAATAAAGTTGATTCATGTCAAGATCTTATTGGTTTAGTTTCCATAGCATCGATCGATAAACAACAGGGCAACAACACTAACTATAATAACAGGAATAATAACCAACCATTCCTGTGCCATAGCAGTATGAAAACTAGCACACTGACCGCAATGTCACTAGCCCGTACAAACCACAGTACGACCCCTGGAAAACTGACCACAGTAATCCAAACACAAACGCATACACTGACCGCAATGTACTACGCCGGAACAAACAATATAATATTACTAATCACTTTATTATTCATTACACCTCGTAGGTGAAAATATATAAATCAAACAATACAACCCTGTAAGATTTAAAAATAAGGTTGTCTAAATCAGTGTTAACCAAATTGACTATAAAATATTAATTGATGATAATATTTAATTTATTCAAAGAAATTACTTGATTGTGAAATAAAACAAATGCCTATGGATAATACTTAATTACTCAGTGAGAAAACTCACCCTAATCAGAAAAAGCCACACACAGAAATCACCCTTGGTCACCAAGTTTAAATAACGACTGAAATAATTTCAACTTCACACAGCAAAGGTTTTTAATACAATATTCTTTTTCTCATGCCTTTCTGTGAGATTTTACCAAAATTCTTCTAGGTAATTTGATATATCCGTATTTTTAATGTTGTTAATAAAAACATAGACGTGACTCTTAAGGAGATTAAGATTTCAAGTGTCTGGGTGCCGATGTTTTGTATTTTGAAACTTTATAGATTTTTATACATAGGGAGATTAAAAAATTGTTCTTACAAACGTTGACATTATCCCGCTGATAGTTTTTCCTTGTATGGATGAAAAAATTCAATATACAAAATCACCGGATTCAGCCAGTCTTGGATTTGACCAAATTAATGTGGCTAGAAGCGCTTGAACCTGAATATATCTGGAAATAATCGTATCAAGATGAGAATATTTGTTGTTCCAAATGACATGAGAACTGAAATCCTGGCTCAATCTACTAATTTTGAGTCAAAGTTTGCAGGCTCTATATATCTTTTGTTATTGAGTTGTCTACCACTATCAGTAGTATGGTTTATCTGAAATTTCTCAACAACAATCACCACTAAAGCTGCAAAACTATTTGTAGACGATTGTCTAACCATTACATTCAGAATATTGAAGCTCAGATATCCCAGACTTTTTCAATGGGGATATTTTTGTTTTCACATTTAACAATTTTTTCACTCACATTGCTTCCTGTTTTAAAATAAATAGTTGTGTTTTTTGCTGAAGATATTATATTTGGAATATTAAGAAATATTACCAGCATATATGATTATTTTGCATCTCCTCAGTCTCTTTCTCAGAAAATATTAGTTGTAATTCTAGCTTCCCTTTTTTCTATCAATCAATTTATCTATTACATGCAATGGATAACCGTTGTGTATGGTTATTTGTTCAATTTTATCAAGTTCTCTATTTATATTATCTTTGTTTAAAGAAACTGAAAATGCCCTCTGTATCATTGAATTATAAGCTGCTAATCTATTTGACATGGGATGATTGGATGATTATTTATGTATTACCTAATAGCAAAAAGTGGGGAATTATTGTTCGAGAGCAAGTTAAACCCTCTATGCACTAAAGAAAAAAAGTGAAATTTGCCAAAAATCATGCATAGCAACAAAATAGGTATAAAGTTTTATATTACTATACTTATAACTATTCATATCTCCTCCAAATTATGTTTGCTTGTATATTTAGTATCCAACATATTATCAACAATTTTTCATTTTAATTATAATAATTTTCTCCAAATGTCATGCGATTCAATTGAACCATGGATGTTGATTTAGGTAAAAGTAAGTAGGCCGGGGTTGTGTGTTTCAGATCAGACATATTATAAGTTGAAGATTGATTTTAATTTGCCATTTTTAAAACAGATTCAATTCTGGGAAGGTGAAAAGTTTACTCAATAATTTTTTATTCAAATGTTATTTGCAGTTTATATTTCTTACATAACCCATATGGTTTCCAATCCATCTGACGAATGTGATTATACTTCTTCCAATATTTTAAACAGTGCACAATGGGTCACTGATAATCTATTACCAGAAAAAAAAATACAATATACAATGTTATATTCCTGTTGTATTTCCTTACTCCATCTAATATTTTTCGAATTTATCCAGCGGCAAATTCAATGTGGCTACACTTGCCTTTTCTATGATTTCGCTTAGTGAGTACATTATTATTTCAAACTTGGAATGTTAACTATCCATGAAAATAATACGAACAACAACTGAATGATGTGGTACAAATCGAATTATTGATGAAAACTAACGTCAAATCAGTTATACAGTTCTTATGCTGTTTAAATTAAAGGAAATTTGACATTTTTCCTGAAAAAATGCGGACAATTTGCACGAATCAATTATATTGGCGTGAAATAAAGTATACGTTATGGTACTTTTTTCAACGCTTTCCCACTACCACCCTGAACAGCCGTTTCAGAGGCCACAAACTGGTCAAATACAACACTTTGAAGATAGGACGTATGCTTCACAGGCTGAATATTGATTGTTGCATTTAATAATCATTTCTCACATTTTGTCGAATATTGCGTCAATGATGATGGCATACTTGTAGCCTTGTTAGTTTGTATCACTGATTACTTTATGTTATATTCTTCACATGCGGGAAGTGTTCGCTTTGTCTTAAGTTTACAAATTTTTTTTCCAGAGGAATGGACAGCAGTCAAAAATCCAAACCAACCTAGTTTCATCGGTCCTATTCAAAACGTAACAGTTGCTGTTGGACGCGAAGCTGTTTTGGTGTGTAGCGTAAGACATCTAGGAAAGTACAAAGTGAGTAATATTCCAGATTGATAATATATCAATTTTGAAATTAGTTACAATATCATCAATATTTGTGCTACTTTTCCCAGCCATTATTAATGTACTTAGAGTGTATACTCACTTATTATTTTTGATCTTAGGTAATACACATAATTATAGTTTGTCATGAACGCACCAATGTCGTACGAATTATGCTTTTCTTCGATGGTAAAAACTTTGTAGAGTAATATTAAGTTAAAAATCATACTTGAATCCAAAATAATCCAACATCACCGCAAAACATACCTTAATGATCATTATATTTATCATTATCAGTATCTCCATATTTATCATTCGCAAACCTCATAAAAACAAGTAAACAAAGATATAAAATTTGCTCCACGTTTAATTATGTTCCGTTTCAACCAGCAGACCAAAGCATTTCTCTATCGTTACATCAACATTTTTTCTCCACTTTCACATTGGTTTTAATTAGGCCGATTCACTAAAAAGTGAGATGGTTATGATTAATTATACATATAGCTATTATTATTATCATGTTACTCATAAGCACCAGAAATTATCTCTCCAGGTCCTTAGTCTATGGAGTGTCTTTCCACAGGTGTAATGATTCATTTTCAAGACTTGAACAAACACCAAATAGTATACTTTCCAAAATTTGTTGATGCTAAACACAAAATACAAAAGCTTGAGATGCCAAATAAAGTTGAAAATACAACGATAAAAACTGACAATAATTACGCCACTGGATAATCAATATCAGTCAATTGTCGGAGTTGAAAGGAAGAACACACGCATGTGCTTACCAATAGCAATTAAGGTGGTTGCAATGGACTGTTCAAGAAATCTTCACCAATCAAGTTCGTTCGGACGACGCGGTGATATGATCTCCGCCAGCTTGGAAGAGACCCGTAACATATTCGGAGAAGTGTTTACCTTTTAAAATAATGATATTGGGAAAATTATGTATAGAGATAAGATCCAATGGAGCAAGCACATTGAAGAACTAGCGTTCAATCTTTTTTCCTGATAATCAAAAGTGCGTTTTCCAATTATCATCACTTCTTACTCAGTTCTTTAGCTATTTCGTAGTTAAACGTGATGATACCAAATGTTTTCAGCCTCACATAGCTTCAGAAAAGTTTGTCAAAGTATTGTGACCTGTACGTCCTTGTTAATACTGTGATTGATGTGATAATGCTTAGTAGGTCTGTTATTATAAAATATAATTTTCTTAAATAATTAACTGGACTTGACGATGTGGTAAGGTTTTGTGCAATTGTACGATAAAAGTCATTGAGAGTTTCCGGATTTATATTGACTTAATCCGATAAATAGGTTAATTCATATTTCAGGCTACCATGGCTCAGTTTTATTTCTCGCTTTGTTCATTTTATCCTTGTGATGGATATCTGTTGTCTATTGATGACATATCTATGGATTGGTTGAAGTATGTTGATAAACTCTCATTGGAATAATGAGTTCACGATCTTGAGCTGGTAGCAGATATTTTAACGCCTTATCTACTTCACAATAAAAATATTCATTCAATAACCCAATGTTACCAGAGTAACTACTATTTTCATGGCAATAAACAGGTTTATACCCATTTTACCACAGCTCACAGGCAATTCTCAACATCTTTGGATGAGGTGTTGCTAAAAATCGATCAAAAAGTGGGAAGCTTAAAACATTACTCACTGCAATAGCTATTTTAGGTGCTCGGAGGTATTTGATGAGGCTCTGTCTCGTTCGGCTACTTTGGCTGTCTGGAATGTAAATAACGATTTCCTTCTACTTCACAAAAAGTACATACCGTTCACCCGTTCATAGTGATAATATTTCTTAAATACATTTTTAAAAAGGCACTGGTCAATAAAATAACAATTCACGCAAATCGCTCCAAAATGTTGACATTCCCGACAAACTTTCTTAAAGAAAAAGTCAAGATTTCCTATCCACCTACTGTGAAGAAATGATATTTCGTCACAGTTGTATATATGCCTATTCGTACCCTTCTCTTGATTTCTTTAACAATAATTTCAATGAAACAGTATTCACTGCCTCAACCAGCTCTGGAGGAGTCCCTGGAATGGAGAATACATCATCAATTATAATTTTATTTTCGAGAACACCAGCAATTGAATTTTTATGAATTCGACAATTTCGCCTCAATACTTCTCCACAGTTTCCAATTTCCACCCAGGTATTACGAATTTCAAGGCACCTTTCATGTGAGAATGGAATTATTCGCGATTTTTCTAAAATTGATCCCTATTTGTCCAATTTTAAACGGTTTGCGGAAAAATAGTATGTTCAGCTCATAGAAAAAGCCATATTCCTGGACTTTGTGCTGCTAGCAATCTTAACAGTCGTCCAGGAATGTCAGGCTTTCCCTACTCACTGAACAATAGCTATTTGTGTATCAAGAGCAGAAAGTAGAACTTTGGCAGTCGAGACAGAAAGCTGCCTACCAAAGGACTTTCTGCTGGAAATACACACAAGATTTCTTCTACGATCACACCAAAATAGTATCCAATGCCATTGTTTGTACTTAGCAGCTTCTAGATTACAGTTTCGTGTACCCATGTACGTAGGCAACACTTATTACATTATTGTCAGATATTTTTTAGATTTCTTTATTTCCCATTGAATTATTACGGAAAATACTGTTGGATGCTTCAACATATAAGAAAATCAACTAAAATATTTTACTCTACAATTTATATTAAAATAACTACTAGCTCTCTTTCATCTATGAATAAAATTAGGCGTCCGCCAAAGTTACTTTCCGCTCAAGAGCGCCAATAATGTCAAATTATGACGGCTCGCGGAAAACATCAACTTTACAGCTGCTTTTCAAGGCATAAAAAACGACTTTCGATAGTAGTCGTAGAAAATGTATTTCCTACAAGCGCATGGGAAGGTATAGTTTTTCTTACGCTTGCACGTGACCGCCCGATATAAAATAATACCTCACTTTTTACTCACTACTCACATTTTTCAAACGAGTGGAGAATATTGTAGCACGAGGCATAAGCCGCGACAATCACACGAGTGTGAAAAATTGCTTCCATACTCGTGAGAAAAGTTGAGCTTTCCCCACTTGTTGCACAATATACTATTCTGCTCCGCTGTGGAAAGTATTTCGCACGCTTGTTGATACAAGCCACTTTCTGTGGGACTCTACAGTTCTATATTAGATATGTGGTCATGGGAAATTCATTTTAAACACGTGGAATTTCCAAATAACTTCGTTAATTGAGATATAGTCAAAAGCGCTCTTATCGTACGGGTTCAAAGGTCACAAACCATATGTATCAAATCAGAAAACACAAAGGATACCAAAATGTGAGATTACAAATATACCCGAAGAAAAGAATAATGGTTGATGTTTCTACACACTGGTTGACAAATTTCCAGTTCTCCATCAATTCTCGAAATAATTTATCAGATTAACGGATTTTACGGATTTTATTTGGAAGTTACGATTAAACGCAATAAAAGAAAACAAAAACGGTGAGTACACAGAGAAAAAAATTCGCTAGCCATTAGCGAATATTCACTTGCAGTAGCAAAAAAGTTCGATTAAATAGGGGACAAATGACTTTTTCATTTACCACAGAAAGAACCATATTGCTAAAATAAAACAATTACAGTTAATATAGAGATCACTTATCATAGATATATTCCAAGTAGTCCATTTTATTTACTATAAATGTTTTGGTCACTTGCAGTTATTGACTCAGATAACTTGTTAGTAGCTATTTAATATAATATCGTTTATTAAATCTGACATATTGTACACCAATCCTTAGTGATTTATTCATTTATCTCTAATAATTGTATAACCTATAATAGATGAAATGTGTATTCACCTTAGTAATACAGGTTAATGGGTTTAAAAAAAAACAAATTCACAAAAAACATTTAATTTAAAACTTATGCAAAATGAACATTTGTATTTTTCCAGGTACCTACCTAATTTAAAAATAACTTTCCATAATATACCAATTTCTTAAAGTTACCAAAAATAAAAGTAAATTAAAAATAATAAAGAACGTTTTCAGTCAATGTATACAATACAAATCATACAAAAACATTTGAGTCTTAAAATCACTGATTTTCTCAACAAAAAATACGAAAATAATAAAAGTAACTTAAAAATAGTAAGGCATAAGTTTTCAGTCTAAGTACAATACAAAAGTATTCAAGTTTAAAAACTAATAGTTTCCTCAATAATTTCCAAAAATACGAAAATAAAATACATAATTGTAACTTTGGTGTTGTATATAAAACAAATGCTGCAGCTTTTCTTGTTATTATGTTACCCGCAATCAAAATTTTGTTTTGGCATCAGATTAATAATTATTAAAAAATGAGAAAAAATTTAAAAAAAAGTAATGTATGTAATGCTATTAGACTGTACATTCAAAGTGACTATCTGAAAATAAAATTGAATCTCTGAAAAGCAAGATAGATCATTAGTTATCTGAACTTCATATGCAAACATATATGTTAATTAAAGGAAATTACATCAATTTTTTGAAAAATGAAACAAATAAAATTTTTGGAATTAACCAATATATGATCTTTAGATAAAATATATAACAGTAGGTAGGTAGGTACACATATTATAAACGATACCTACCTAAACAATATATATTTTCAATACAGGTATGACAACACCCAAAATGTTTTTTTATTATTGTCTCAATAGAACTTTTGGGTTTTACCTTCAAATTATTGGACAAAATCACCTAAACCCCATTCGGTTAACCTTAGCTTGTATTCCATTGTTCACTGTCACTACCAGAGATAATATAATATTTCACAGTCATGCGCTAGGTATAGGTACACTTTACACGTGCCGTCTTTCCGAATTTCAAAAATTATATGATGCAATTTCTTCTGACTGCACCTTACCTAACGGACAGCCGAACAATCCCGATGTTACCGGAATGTGTCGAAGACCTGATTTCAAGTACTTAGATAGCTAATGGTTAATATTGAGCTCACTTAGGATAAACGATAGATAGTTAATAGTAAATAATTCAATTCCTGGAACTTTTTATATTAAGTACAAATTACCTGGTGACTAAGGTTTGTCGACCGCTTTAACGGACAAAACTAGCTATCTGTTTTTTTCAACTACTAGTGAATAATATTTCTACCACTAATAAAAATTTATTTGCAGCAAGCGATTTTTTTCTAGAAACTTTTTTATTTGGACGTGTTTTCTCTGTGTATGTATTTGTTGAATCTAATGACCCGCATGATTAGACTGCATTTGACTAAAGTATCAATCCCCTCAGTACTACAAAAATCTGAATGAAACAATACGAACTATATATCGTAATATGTATGTTAAATACGAAATACCGCTGACGTTTGAGTTACACCGATATCATATTACAGGATGATAACAACTTCTCTATTTTCATGGGAACGACCCTAGATTGCATTTTACATAAAAATTAACGCTGACGTTTTATTGAAAAAAAATTTATAAATTAGATTTATCTAATGCAATCCAGTTAGTCACAATTTTATTCTTGATTACCTAATTTTCTATTTCCAACATATTATTGTATCTCAAGTGTTATTCAAATAAAAATCATTTTTTAAAAACACAAACGTGGTTTTGTGAATATAACATGTATTATACGAAAGTAAATTCCTTTTTCTTGTCTTTGGATGCTCAGTAAACTACATCTTGTGAAGCAAAAAATATCACTGTCCTCTTTTGGTTAAAAACTACGTTAACAGGAGAAATATAATCTACAAAGCAAACAATTTAACTTGTTCGAGGTTCTGGTATACTCGAGAAGAAAAAAACAAATCCTATAACAACAAAAATTACGAAAAAAAGTTATTTTTCATCCCACATAACCATCTCATCACTTTTTTTCCGCATGCTTAACTAAGAAAAGCAATTTATCAAATTTATTATCTGATACCTTATAACCAGCAACCCTCCATAGAATATCCGTATGAAGTAAAATTAACTAAAAACTCCCAGAGTGATAAATGAATACTTAGGATTTGAGAGTACGTGCAAAAAAGTTGAAGCCATAAAGGGCCTTCGTAATCTCGTGAGAGGGTCGGAATATTATTATCTTGTAAAAAGTCCTCTTTATAGCTGCATTAGCAAGTCGACATAGACTCGAGTAGGAATGTTAATGTTTTAATACCGTTAGAAATTAATGATCCACTGTCACTTTCATTAAGATAAAAAAAATAATAATAATAATAATATTATACAGCAATTTAGTATCTACCAATAGCGCACTATGTGAAAGCAATGTTTGTAGATTAGGTGCAAATTTGGTTGAAAACTTGTATTGATCATAAAAATACTAAAATAATCCATAAGTTTGTATTAAAAATCTTTGAAACAAATACTAATATTTAATACTTGAGTTGAGTGTTGTGTTGTGTTGTAATGACTACTACTATTGTATATGGTCACCACCCAAGCAGTAGCAAGTAGCACGAAGTCGTCATGTTTTTGACCAAACATATCCGCAAAATCTCCGTTACGTGTGTTTTTTGAGGTGACATTCACTGAGACCTAAAAGATTTATTATGCCCCCTTACTTCTACTCAGTTTCTGAGGAGAGTCTCAGACACTAGTAGTCCCTTTAGTCCTATTTCCCGGAGGAATTTTAGGATGTCTGCAGGCTTCAACTTAGGCAAATGTTCCTCTTCTATCCAGTAATCTCCCAGGTGCTGTGCTCTAGGATTCTGAAGTGCTGTGTAGTTGGAAAGTATGTGGATGGAGGTTTCTTCTTCCATTCCACAAAATCTGCATTCTTCTCCCTCCACTATTTTGAGCTTTTTCAGGTGCCCACTCAGGCGACAATGTCCCGGTAGGATCCCTGTTAAAACTCTTAGCGCAGTTTTACTTTGACTTATGCATTCTTTTGATCTCAACAGGTTGTAGTCACCCAGAAGAGTCTTTGATTGTATATGCCCTACTAGATCTTTCCAATGGTCAGATCTTCTCTTTTTCTCGGCTTTACTTATTACTTCCAATATTACATTGGGGCTGTTTCCGCAAAAGGGTTCAGGCCCCCAGAAAGATATTTCAGTCCTCCTCTTTGCAAGTTCATCTGCTATTTCATTTCCTCCTATTCCAGTGTGCTGGAATTCATAGTGAGGTGACTATGTTGTTCTCGCCTAGTTCATTGAGTTTGTCTAGGCATTCCCACACCATTTTGGAGCTGATTACACAAGAGCTCAGTGCCTTAATGGCTGCTTGACTATCCAACATTATGATAATCCTTTGTCTTCTGTATCCTTTATCAATATTGAACTGGGCGCACTTTCTTATGGCGTGGATTTCCGCTTGAAAGATACTTGGGGTTTTTCCCAAGCTTTCAGAGTGTTTGGTTCCTGGCCCGAATACTCCTATCCCAGTTCCTTCTATTGCTTTTGAGCCGTCTGTGTACCACCGAATGGCGTTCTTTCCAAGTCTGGTAATTGTATTTGGATCCCATTCCTTCTTGTTGCTCATTTCCGTAACGAATTTCTTTGAAAAGTTATACTTTTTCATCATACCGTCTTCTGGCATGTCCCAGGCTGTCTGATTTCTAAGAAGTGAGGAGGTGGTTTTTTTAATGATTCCCTCTCTACTTAGTCTGTATCTTGCTCTCTCCGCAACACTTTCCACCACCATATGTAAAGGGGTGAGGTTGAGAATCCCTTCCATGGCTGCCGTTGGGCATGTTCTCATTGCTCCTGTAATGCATATACAGGCTAGTCTTTGAATTTTGGAGAGGTTTTCTCTCGTCGTCAATAGGCTAGTTCTACTACTCCACTCAATGGCTCCATAAGTGATGATTGGTCTCACTATGGCAGTGTACATCCAGCTTAGGATTTTTGGCCCCAGTTTCTTCCTGCCAGATTTCTGCACACCATTATAGCCATTTTTGCCTTGTATGTAATCTCCTTTTCGTGTT
>CAJUYG010007316.1:0-11053 GCA_910591675.1 Galerucella calmariensis | reverse complement strand
TAGAAATTGAACAAAATAAGTCCATAAACTTTCTAGATCTTACAATTACAAATATAAATAATAGACATGACTTTTCTATATTTCACCAACCATCACATACAGACATTACAATTCATAATAGTTCAGCCCACCCAATCAGTCATAAATTAGCAGCTTTCAATAGTATGATACATAGACTTTTAAGAGTTCCATTGAATATTCACAATTACAATGAAGAACTTAATATAATAAAACAAATAGCGGTTAATAATAATTACGATCCAAATTTAATTGACAACATCATAAATAAAAAGATACGAAAACATACTCTATAACAATTAGGTATTTCCTTCTGATAAAAACAAAAATAACCAATTTAAAAGCTTAACTTTCTTTGGAATACCATCTTTAAAAATAAAATCATTTTTAGAAACTTTAGACTTGAATATTTGCTTCAAAACCAACAACAATTTATCCAAATTCATTAAAAACAACAAATCCAAATCTTCAAAACTAAATAAATCAGGAGTTTATAAATTAAAATGTGATAATAACGACTGAGATAAAATTTATATGGGTAGAACTTTTTGGAATTTTAAAACTAGAATTTCAGAACACAAACGTAGTTATGACAACCAAAAATTAGATTCCAACTATTCAAATCATTTATTAGCAAACCAACACTCTTTCGATTCAAATTTTAAAATTTTGCATATAGAAACTAAATCCTTCAAATTAAATCTTTTAGAAGCCCTAGAGATAAATAAAAACAAATATTCAGATAATTTTCTTAACGACCAACTTGATATTAACAATTCTCCATTATTAAACCTTTTTACCTAGAAAGGTTCCTGTAGGATTGTTGTGAATGAGTTTCCAGGTAAACTTGTTAAATACTTTAGTTAATCCCATATTTAGACAAATTCATTTTCCCTTGTAAATGGATTATAATTTTATTGTTAAATATCCGTATAATTTAGTATTAAGGCACTGTATAAATTGAAAGTTTCTCATTATACCTCCATTCGTTTGAAAAAGCTACTGTGTTAGCGAAACGCGTCAATTTAAGTTTAAATATAATGTAGATTTAACAAAATAAAATTGTTTGATTTCATAATAAATATTTCCTATTTATTTTTATTAAAACTATACTGCATAAAAATAATACCTATTATTTATGTGTATATAGTGAGTTTAAATATAAACGATGGACTTTAAGTCTCAGGGTTTAAATTTAAGGATGGATATTTGAATGATAAGCGTATTTATAATAAATAATGAGTGTCATGCAAATATAATACTCTCTAATTACTCTCAATTTTGTACTGTTATATTAGACATGATATAGCTGTACTACTTTACAGGGTGTAACTAATTTGTTTCATATACGTCCCGAAAACTATTTTAGATTAGATATCCAAGAACTTAGAATTTAACTTATTTTTATATAATAAGAAAAAAGCTTGGAAATCTTAGGTTTGGTATAATTCTCTGTAAAATCAGTAATTAATTATAAAAGACAACAAAAAAAGTCTCTGTAGAATACAAATAAAACTCCTGAAAAAATATAACACATTTTATTAAAGTAGTCAACAAATTTGTTTGATTAATGTGTAAATGGTTTGATTTGAACAAAAATCGTGTTAAAAAAATATAACTTTATTATTTTAAAAACTGCAACACGTAAAAAAACAACTTTTGTGCAGATATATTGAAGCTGATAGTATCAAATACTGCAAATATAAAATTATAAGCGAGAAATTTGCATTAAATATTTATATGGTAAACAAATACCAGTTATTGGGTTAACCTTCAGGAAGTAGTCGATGCCACTGAGATTTATTTTTGATCCTAATTATGTGTACTCAATAAGATCAAGCCAAAGTTTTTGAAACCTTGCCAAAAATAGCAACCTATAATTTTGAAAATGCATAAAGTGGGAAAATAATGAAGAAAGTTTCCAAATTTAGTTTCTGATGAACTTTAAAAAAAACTATATTTAAAACAGTCAGTCTTCTATCCAGTTTTTTTATGGACTCTTAACACTTACGTTAGTTCGTATATCTGTTCGTATCTTCATGGGGTTTAAGTTATCTCCTGAATCGACCTTTTGCACAGCTTTCTCATATATACTTGTCTCTCAGGATTCTGGTGTTTTCTAAAACCCCAAGAAAGTTTGACCCGTCGGCATAGGTCAGTTTACGGTGAGACTCGAAAGACTTTCCAGTGACCCCATCTTTCCAAATCCGCAGAGTTTCATTAATTATTCAACTAACAGATTAACCTGGTTTTCATTATATATTATATTCCCTCGCTAAGATAAGATTGATGATTTTAAATTTTAATACTGCGTCCCGAAATAAAAGAGAACATTTTTGAAACTCCTAATAATTTTTTTTGTGATTTATTTTATTTTTACAAGAAATAATAATCTAATATATCTTCAGTAAGACACCAAGATTAGATAAGGAATAAAATGAATAAATTTACAGGACCGGATTCAGCGTTACGAATTACTTGTTTTACATTAATATTAATATTAATAATTTATTATTAAAAAAACTTAATTATAAGTTGTAGTTCCAAAATTTCCATATTGTACGATTATTATAATTCATAAGAGTTAATAATTATAAAATAGTAAGTATCTGTAAATTATAGGCTAATGAATGGTCAGTTTTTTTTTCAATATAAAATTTAACCATGAAATATCAAGACGACAAGGATTTTAAGTAATTATAATTTATATCACCTTGAATGGTATATTATATTCTATGACATACATTAAAATTAACATTCTAAAAATGTGTTCACCTCACTTGTCAAAATGTTTGATATAGTATAACCAAACTCATTCTATTTCCCTAAGAAAGCATTAAATTCCTGTCACATCAATCATGTTTAATCAAATTTAGTTTGTCTCATGTTTTTTAAAAACTATACATCTCATTCTGCTCCGTCACTTTTATTATTTACTTCACAATTTTTTAATGTTATCGAGAATGTTTGCAGTGAGGTATCTATTTGATTCCATTGAACGTAATGTAACAAATCGTGTCCCGAAAACATTATCAAACTGCTTAACTAGGATGCGTAATTCAAAATTATTGTATATTCGTGATAGGTCAGTGCTGATTTGGCATATTTATTAATATTTAACAAGAACACACAACGATACTACGAATAAATCAAGAACCAGTCGCAACCATTACCTACTTCCATGAAAAACACCAAATTGACAATAATAAATAACATATTTAAACTGTTATCTAGCTTTTTGTTGACCAACATAATATATATGTTCATTCTGGAAGTTTTCCTATTGTTAAATAAATGTAAATATCGCATTTAATTTTTGTATAAAAGTTCAAGGTTACATTAAAAAATATATGATTCTTTGGAATTATGTTTTTTATGTAACAATTTTTTTATGTGTATATTCTCCAAATTTGAGTTCTTCTACGAAATGATTTAGCTTACAATTACAGTAATTTTTTTGTTCCTGTTCGAAAAATAATTTATTGAAATTTGTTGTGTTTTTTCAATCGTAAATTAGAATTATTGCTTCCAAAAGATCAACATTCTTTCTCAAGCGGCAATCTGTTACTTTACGCTCTAAATACACAAATAATTATTGTTGTAATTCCACTTTACGCTCGAAAAACAGAATTTTTTCTACAGTCGAGCGTAAATATTCAAAATAAAGGTGCTTTTTTTTTCCTAAAATTGATAATAAAAAAGTGGTGCGTGCTTAAGTGTATATTAGTTTAAATCAGTAAGTACTACTTTTTATAGTAGGTACCAAATCTTAAAACTGATTTTAAACATACAACAAATGTTATCTATATTTAGTATGAGAATACCTCACTTTGCTTTCACAAAAATAGCAACAACACACTGTTATCACTCGTTGAGGAAGAAATAACTTCACCTGTTTGCTTTTGTAAATATTTTGAACATTCTCTCTTCCCATTTTTTTGTTTATGTATCGTGTTTTTAATCATTTTATATACAAAAATAGTGTTTTCGATTCTCCATCACCGTCGACCAAAAATGAATTGCTGTATTTGAATTCCAAATTAATCAAATTAAATCGAGGTAATTATAAAACCAGATTTAAAATGCATTCGACAGTCGAATACAGGTCGAATACAGGTTCATTAGTCTTTTTATTCTTTATTCAAATAAAATTCATAAACATTTTGAAAAATATTCTCATAAATATTCATCATATTCAAATGAAGCTAGATGGTAATCAACGAGAAGCGTTCATAGATAGGTTGGGCTAGATTTGTGGTCTAAAAATTTTCTTGCTGTCCTTGCTTATTGTTCGTAACTAACGATAATGATGTTCTAAATATCGAAATAATGATCAGCTTTGAATAGGCATTATGACTGATTTTGAAAAACTGCTCCACGATGTTTTCACGTATATACTTTATCTACAATAAATTTTATTTTTGTGAAAAAAAAGTTTTTAAAGGAAAATTTCAACTTTTAAAAACACATTTCAAATTATGCGCCAAAACGCTAGAATAGTATGAAATCATCAATTCGTAAATACCATTCATGGGTGATCTGTGTCGATAAGTTATCTATGATCTGTGTCAAAGTCAAACTTCAAACACTTGACAGCTTGCAGGCTAAAAGTTTATTTTGATACATAAACAAAATTTGGATCATTTTGTGCGATTAGTTATCATAGAGATGAATCCTAATGTGTATCGATGGTGTGCGGTTCCACAATGTAATTCAAAACAGATGTTCGGATCATAGATATTTGCGAAAGTACGACGTCATTCTCTAGTCTCTCTTAATTGATGTTTGAGATAAGATGGCGGATGGTTGAGTTTTGTGCTTATATTTTTACTAAAATAAATGTAACCATATATGTGGAATCAAAATAAGTGATTTCTTCAGAATCTCTGTATCTTATACAATTATATCAAATCAATATTTTAGTGGTTCTTAGTAACTGTTATCATGCCTATTTTCATATATTTTTTATTAAAGTGGAGTTAGTTAGAAGCTTTTGGTTTCATTTAAAATAGTAATATAAGTAGATTCCACAAAGTAAGGGTCCAGACAGCAAATTCAAATAGTTTACAACACTAATTCCACTTGTAAGAGACATTTAGTCCGAGGACTTGATCTAGGAATTTTGTGTTAAGCTATTTCGGAAAGTTAGGCATAGAATGCTTCACTATTTGATGCATTTTACAGCTCACAACTCACCTCAAGGTTTATCAGTCGAGATGGAACAAACGGATAACTAAATATAAGTGTAAAGCTCCCGAGATATCGGCCGAAAGCGTTTTTTCAAGAAGCTCCACCGGAATTTGTCAGCATTTTGTGATTTTATGCTCAATTAGCGATCCTGAACCTGGATCGTAAATTTAGTGAGAGGATGACCAAAAAACGGCTATTTTGGAGCCAAATAACAATAATTTAACAGAAAGGGGAGCTCTCATACGACAAACATGATTTTTTTTTTGGTCATTTCTGCTCGATATTGATAACGGCAATAGGCAGCCTCTTGAAATATTCTTATACCAAGTGGATCGTGAAAATATCGCACTGTTTTTTCATTCAGAAGTACGGTACCCAAAAAATGGAAATTATAATAGAAAACAAAACTAATTCAATGAAAGCATTATCTTTTGTGTCATGTGTATTTAGTTTGTCCATTAGCTCTAAAGAAAGTCAACGTAATCTAACATATAATTGTAATTTTTGACGTGGTTGGTTATTTCTTGAAGATATAATTATATTGTCAGTAAATAATTACATTATCATGTTTTCATTATGTATTTTTATATCAATCGATTAACCAGAACCAAGTAATTTTTTTTATGTAAATATAGAAATACAGTACAATTTGTAAATTGACAAAAAAAGGTTGTTATTCACCTCATTTGTTCTTTGACCATCATTATCACTAATTTTACCTTGAATGTACCTACCATTCTGGATAAGTTAAAATTTAACGAAACTATTTCCTCGCAGTTTTACTTTAAAAAACAAATTATATATAACGGGAAGTTGTACAGCCGTTCTTTGGAATTTGATTTTATCAAAGTTCGAAAAATGGCAAAGCATTCGAGACGAAATTTGATCTACTTTCCCATCATACTTTGTCTGAATTGAAAATTCCGTTCCCACGCTTTACGAAAATCAATGCGAAATTGGTATTTTTTAATATCGAATAAATTTTCTCATTTTATGTAAAAAAAGGTAGAACGTGTCGCGGGACACACGGTAGGAATTTTAGTTTCTTTAAAGCAAGAATTATGTAATACATCCGACGTTATAGATAAAAAAATTGCATATTCCTCGGTGGTCGAGTAGTAAACAAACCAGACTCTCACGCGGTAGACCCGGGTTCGATTCCCCGTGAAGAAGTTTTTTTTATTGTTAATTTTATTTTTGAATGATTATTCTGCTTGATATTAATAGCGACAACAGGTAGACGTTTGAAATATTTAGCAGAATATTCATTATTATAGATAATGGTACGGTAACCTTCATGAGGGAGTCCGACTGGCATCATCTACTGATAATAGCATCATATATTTAAAAAGGGAAACCGTAGCATTATACAAACTGGACATTCAAGAACTGTACGTTTACCACAAAAAAATTAGTGGAACATAAAATTGAATTGTTTTATTTTTAATTTGAAGTTATATTACAGTTTATAGAACTTTTTATTTTCTAGATTTTTTCTTAAGTGGGTCGTAGGAAAAAATATGCTTTTCCACTCGTGTGGATTGTCCATATCGCACTTGAACGATCGAGCACTCCGCCTACGGCGTCGTGCTCAAACTTCGTCCTCGTGCGATATGGCCATCATATCCACATTAGTTGCACAAACTACTATTTCTATCATTTTACATTTAAAAACAACCTGCCAAATGTCAAATCAATTTATCCATCCATTTTAAAGTTATCGAATTAAAACATTCAAGTTTTCAAAATTTCAACACCCTGTATTTCGAAAAGTAAATGTGCTAGACCCCTCAATCCTCATATCATTTCGTCCAATTTTATGAGAGGAATCTACATGCAAACGTTGTAATTACCCTTAACGTTCGAGATGCTTATACCATTTTTTGCGCGATCGTATTGAAATAAATTCCGAATCAAATAATTTAAATTTCTTCGAAATGAACGAAATGTCAAGAGTGACATTTATACTTTTCGATCAGTTTAAAATATATTTTGCATTTTGGTGAAATTGTTTTTATGCTATTTATTACTTTTCGACGTCTGAACGGTAAGTAAATCACTTACCGACGTGTTAAACTTAGAAACCAGTAAACACAACCTACCGTCCTGACAACTGATACTGTAAATAGACAAAAAAGATCAATCGCGCAAAAAAAATTATGGAAATAATAGTAAAAATTTATCCGAAGAAATTCGAGTAGATCACCAGCACTGCGAATACCAGCTTTGCATAGAATTTTAATGTAGCATCGGTGGTTCAGTGGTAGAATGCTCGCCTGCCACGCGGGCGGCCCGGGTTCGATTTCCGACCGAAGCATATGAATCGCTGCTTCGTAAACGAGAGAGAGACTCAGGAGAGAGCACACACACGCAAGCAACGGACATAACTAAAAAACGTAACGTAACGTAACGGCCAGATCTTTTGCGTCGCGACCTCCGGTCGCTTAAACCTAATCTGACGTAAAGAACTAAAGTTCCAAAAGTTACAAAAAGTTGAATAATGGATAGTAATAGTAATAGTAATGTTTCAATAATTGTAATAAAATTTTTTTGCACCCTGAAACCTTTCCCATATTATGTACCTAATTTATTCAATTTTATCAATTCCACATTTACTTGGGTTTGTAAATCTCATGAACATCTTGAATGGAGTATTTTTACAAGACCTTTTACAATTTGAAGTACGTAATTAAATTCCTTCATTTTTTCCTTTTCCAAATCTCACTGCTTTGAGAGGAGAGTCCTGACTTATTTTTTCATTAGAAACTGGGGCTTTCAGAGATTTTTCATAAATATATACAGATACGTCTAGCGACCAATGGACCATAGAACGTTTTCACCGTTGAAGACGATTACAAAGCAACAAGAAAGTAACTTCCAATAGTTCTTCTAATGTTACTATATTTTTAATCCCATTAATGGCAAATGTCACTCAATGGCGTAGGTACATATAAATTTTTTATAAATTCGAATATTGCGAAATGTTTTTTATTCAATTCAATCAAGTAGATTGAAGTTAACCCTCATAAAATTCTGATTTAGCCAGATACATTCTGTGAGTACTTTCTGAGGTAGAATTTCGATACCAAAAAGCAGATTTTTGATTTTCTTTACCGTCAAAATTCATTCATCTTTATTCAAGCTACATTTTAGTACTGATTATTAATTTGTAGCTGAAAATATCCGATCTAGGGGACTAATCAAAATGAAGAAGTTCTTTGAGAACTACTCAATTTTTGGAATATTGAGCTCATCCCACAAATAAGACAAACTTTTTCATCCAAATTTATAAAAAAGATATAACTCTACTTGAATCTAACCTTATCTTATTAAATTGAAAAAATAAATTAAGGCGACAAAACAATTTATTTGTTAAATTGCAGAAAGAAAATTGAAAGGAATATTCCAGAGTTGAGAAAAAAAATCCATTATCCTTTATACCTCTCTCCAGACAACGAGAAAGGTTAACAACCACGGATATTTAGTGCCTTAGTTGTTAATTTTCAATGTTGACGATTGGATTAATCCTGATTGAGTCTCAACAACTTTTTAAGGAGCTGATCCAGGATACAGTGATGATTTTCAAGGAATTAAATTGTCTTGTTTTTATACAGTCTGTAAAAATCATAAAAAATCAATTACAGAATTGAATACATGTAAATCTCACTCACTGATCTTTGTCTTTGATCTGTAATGGTGGGATATGTCTGGAAAAAGTAAATATTTGTTAAAGCTGTGACACGATACGCTGGCCCACTGCGTAGTACACAAGTTCTTAGCATTCTTTTCGATGTCATTTGAATTTAAATAAAATTTAAATTGCATTCAAATGTAAGTACATGGTATTATCTTGAAAGGAATTTTGAGATAGTAGACGAATTATCTATAGAAATTTCCATTTCCAGTAAAAATTATACAAAAAGCTTATAAGTATCTTCGAGTATTTTTCACTATTGATATCATGTATATACATGGTGATTCGTTAAAAAAGTTACTGAGATACAGGATGGTTAAAGTTCAAATTTGGTATTTGTTTGTAGCAGAAGTAAAATTGAAAAAGTAAGAATAGTGAGTATAAAAATATAGAGAAGAAGAAGAAGAATCTTGATAAAAAGAGACGAGCATAGCATGGGGGAGGGTTGTCCTCGAAGGGAGTTTTAGGTAACTCGGGAGTTTACAAATTTTCGATAGATTAGAAATTGGACTTAATGAATCATTCAGTATATAATACTAATGACAAGAATAATTGTTTATTGTTATTATTTATGCTAAATGGAAAACAAAGTAAATAAGACGATGTTTACAAAATAATCATTGGTTTTTAACTGAATGAAATGGAATTTTTAGTTTCCGCCTTAATTGTACTTTCAAATAGTTTAGTGAAATATCTTGAATCGTTGCATAATTATCAACAGGTATTAATATTGAATTGCTAAAGTTAACATATATAGAATTACTAGTTTTCGAAATGTATTCCTTTCTTGTTTTCTCCTTCCCCATTGTAATTCCTGCTTGCTCAAGCCCCTCCTTCCACGTTTTATTTTTCTCCTTATCCACTTGATTCAATGAGCTTTATTTTTCTAATTATATCATCTCCATTCAGCTCTTTTAATATTTGCTGGTACGTTTTCCTGCTCTCTGGTCTTCATTGGACCCTTTTCTACCATTTCTGTTTTTGAGTCATCTAAGAACAAATTTGGAAATTCTTTGTATGCATCGAAATATTCCAAAATGTTCCTAATTTTAACAAAAACTATTAGAGCTTTAGTTCTTCACGTTAGGTTGGTCTGACCGTTACGTTACTTGGAGCGAGGAAGGTCGCGACGCAAAAGATCTGACCGTTACGTTACGTTGTTATGTTATGTGCCTTGAGCACGTGGGCTCTCGCGCTCTCTTCTTAGGTGCTTCTTGATTAGATGTTGTATCTACTGCTAATTAATCGGCCTCTTCGTTTCCTTTTATACCAGAGTGAGATGGAGCCCACAGAAATGAGTCTTTCTTTTGGGTGAGGCGTATTATTTCCATATCACTTTTGATTCGTATGAGAATAGGATGTGAAGGGTAAAGTTGTTTTAAGCTAAGTAACGCACTCAGTGAATCTGTTATGATGAGAAACTTGGTTGCTGTAGAGTTTTTGCACATTTTTAGGGCTTCCAGAATTGTAGTGGTTTCTCCCGTGAATATACTACATTGATTCGGTAGTCGGATGGCAGATTTGTTATTTCCACATTGTACTAGCTCCCCATGTTCGGTTTGATAAAATTTTTAACAAATTTATTCGGGATTGGCATGACTGTTGAAGGACTTATATGTGTGTTTTCTATTTCAGAGAACAATCCAATAAGATTTTTATAATTAATACTACTGTATATTTTTGTTAAATGAAGTTTCATCCAGAGTAAAATAAATTCTTATATTAATATGTGTTTTTATTTATTGATTGAAAAAATTTGATTATTGCTTGAGAGGAACTAAATTTCCAGCGACACGTTCTTTAATTTTTTCAAAATAATTGACTAGAGCGATGTTTAGCTTTAAAAACATTTTCTAAATTCACATCGTACATTTTTCTAGATAAAACTTCCAAATTGCGTGCATATACCGAGTTTTCCACTAGAGTAAGTGCGAATTTGTCACCCGGGACAGTTATTACTACTAGAGATTGAATCTTATTTATTATTATCGACATGTTATTTTCAAGAAGCTTCGCGTCGTTTTCATGCACTTTATTACCGGTTTTATGTTAAGAGAAAAAAACTCTGGCACACGAAAATTTGTAATAAAAGAAAATAATAAAACCACTCGCATCAATTATCTCTTCCTTAAATTTATAGCTACTTATTTT
>CAJUYG010007315.1:0-11053 GCA_910591675.1 Galerucella calmariensis | reverse complement strand
AGGAGAAAAATCTATAAAATTTGAAATTGAAAATAACAATTTTTTACCATTTTTGGATATTCTTATCAATAAAACACCTACAGGGTATGAAACAAGTGTTTATCGTAAGCCAACACGCACTAATAGGTATTTGAATTTTGAATCACATCATGCTATAAGCGTTAAAAAAGGTCCAGAATCATTTGTTCTAATGATAATCATTTCACAAAGGAGAAAACTCTACTGAAAAATGTTTTAAATGCCAATAATTACCCGGCAGAATTTGTAAATAAAGAAATCAAGAATATAGAGAAAGGCTCATTGTTAATACCCCATAATAATAACAATTATATTAATAATTCAGCTAACATAATTTTTAAAAACTTGACAATACTGTATGTTAGGGGTTTGTCAGAAAGAATTAAGAAAATTGGTATCAATTTAATATTCGAACCAGCTTTAAATCTAGCAATACTTTGAGATCTATCTTAACAAAAACGAAACCAAAAAATGAAGAACAATCTTCAAAAAATTGCATATATCAGATATCTTGTGAATCCGACAAATTCTATTTAGGTGAAACATCTAGACCATTGATTTCCGAATAAGTGAACATAAAAAATACATCAAAGATAGGGAGTTCTTTAAGTCAGGTATTGGTAAACATGCTTGGGAAGAGGGGCATAAAATTCAATGGGATTCGACAAAAATAATATTGAAAGATCCCAATAATAAAAGACGAAAAATCAAAGAAAGTTCTTTAATACAACTAAATGCAGATAAATGTGTAGCTAGTATTTCAGCCGAATGTAGTCAAATTTGGTTACCAATGTTAGAAAGAGAAATTTCCAATAATCAATTACCTGCGTTATCAGGATAGCATTTTAAGTTTTTATCCAGGTTTTCTTATGATTTATCATTGGAATAGTTGTTAATCGATACACACTTCAATACACAAAATCACCAAACTGAGTTATACATGTTTTGAAAACAAAAATGATCATACACAAAAAGTAACAACAAACTCGTTTTATTAACAACATTTCCAAAATAACCTAAAAAAAAGCGCTATCCCAATAAAAACCGTTCCTGGAACGTGCACTTCACTGGATTCCATTTCTAGTAGACTATCATATCGTTAGAATTTCATAAAATAAAATATTTTATTTCACATTTTACCAGAGGTGTGATCTACTATGAATGGACCTTAATAAAATTAACTAGTAATAAAATTAATAAAATAATTTTTGGTCCCTATCTGACACAACGAAAAAATATGACAACTAGACAATCAATAATATTTTGAAGCTTGAGACTACAAAACTTTGTTGTTACAAATAAACATTAGTTTAATGAATTATTTTTTCTTAAAAAAGACCTTTTCAAATTAATTATTAGGTTTTGTCCATAACATTTTGGAACTCATTACACAAAAACTTTAACTGGCCCATTGCATCGTTTGTTTTCGCAATGACTGATAGTGGGAGTATTCCCAATAAAATGGAAGTCGTTTTATTACTGCTGTCAATATGTCCAATGCTTTAGAAAACAATATTTAATTACATTAAAATACCCTAGTGCTGTTTTTATATCTGAAATATCAAGTAATTTATTATTGTACGCAAACTGCATCACCAATGCATATAGAGGAAACAAGTTGATGTCATCTATACTGGTTTCTCAAAAGCATTCAATGCAGTAAACCACTCAATATGATTTAATAAACTAAATGGTTCTACTGTTACTTTATATGTTGTATTAAACCTAGAGTTGTTTTACTGTTACTTGAGTTTGTAAGCTTCACATCTAGGCTGTCTTTGACCACTAAGGAGGTGAAGTGGTGTTAAATTCAAGTGTCCAAATCAGAGCCAAGTAATTAATACCAACTTGATCTCTGGTTTGTGTTAGTAGGTATTGTTTAGGCTTAACATCTTGTTTTAAATCTTTTAGTTTACAGTTGTTTGTATGGGTCGTCTTATTCTTGTTTAAGTCTAACCATCAGTTTCTTCAAAGAATTGTGACTGCATATGTTTGCCATACCACAAAAAGTTCCACAGTATATTATGCTGATGCTATTTTGGTTAAGGTACATGAGCTAGACAATTAACTATTGTTACAATAAAAAACCAAATTACCTGTAGAGTAACGATTACAGTACCTAATTAATAAATTGTTTAAATGTTAAGTACTTTTTCCAAGTAGAACTCCTCTTGATCTCTCATTTTTTTGTAAAACTGTGTGATTATATTTGAAATAAAGGTGACAAATTACTTTCAATGCAATTAGATTATGAAATTGAATATAATTTACAAACTGCTGGCTGGAAAAGTGACAGATGCTAAGGTTTATAATTTTATCAGATTTTACGTCTGGTTGTTGGACCTAGTTCACACCACGTTTTCACAAGTTCTCCTTAAATCTATCCAGATGTGGAACATAAAATACTTCAACTTGAAGTATTTTATGATGTGGAATATTGTATTATATTCATAAAATTATATTATTCGCGAAAACGAGCAAAATTGGAATGGGGAAAACAAACCAAATAGCCATTATAGTAGATGTATTGAAACAAATGGGGGTTAGCCACATATTATCTGGGTTAGCAGCATTGTTTTTCCCATTCCACTGACAGCTTTGACATAAACTGCAGCGCCCGCTATCGGAAAAATTTTCGCGACTATGATCTAGATGTCATTTGTCATTGAAATTTGAGGCATTTTTATACAAACAAGTTAAAATCAGTAACTTTGAAGAATTCATAATTTATTTGATTGTTCAATAGATAGTTCACTCTTCACAATTACGAAATGTCTATATATATAGTTGTCTAGGGATCTTTCTCTCAAGATTAGTGTTAATTTTTATTTATTTTGCATGACGTAAAAGCGATGAATTACGTTTAATTACTTTTTAACCGGTAACACCAAGGATGTCCTTAAAGAATATGTTTTGTGTTTTGATTTCGTTTATCCAACCTACCTTTGAACTTTTTACAATCTCTTTATTTTTATTTAATATTTACTAACAATAGTTTTTGATTAATAAAGCAAAGCTTTTTAGTACTATGCAGTTGGAAACTAGATTTGTGTTGCAAGATATGGTAAATATTTGAGTTTAATAAATATCTTGTACATTCGTTATGTCGCAACGGGGCCGTGTGATAGAATTATATAAAACTGTAAGTGAGTAGTTATTATAATTTATTATTTATTTAACAATTGGCATGTGTTGCTTATTAAATAAGTTAGGTATTACTGTTTATGTTGAAAATGCGAATGATATGTTTTCATATGTATAGTGTGTTGCCTAACTGCTAGGATAGATATATAATTTACTGTAAATTTATACTGTGTGCTCCAATTATCCCGACTCAGTTATTTGCATTAAGTAAGTCGCTGATGAATGAAGACATTTCTGATCTTAACAATAAATAAATCAACTTTTTTTCTAGGCAAGAAATCATTTGCATTTTTCCCTTCCTGGTTTCTTACTACTAATACCTAGAGGCAAAATAATAAATTGGATAATATCACAACAATAAGTTAACTGAATTTTTTGCATATATTTACGTATGATGTTTATTTTTATGTTTAATGGTTATTTCAGCTTCTCTATTTGGGAAAAGATTGGCCTAAGGGACACAGTATTTTTCGACAGAGACTCCACGCTGCCTTTTTAAAAAATAAGGATGAAAAGGACTCGGACAAAATTGAAAAAATGATTGCCCATGGAAATTTCGTTAAAAAGGAAATCGAAACATTGTATATGTTGAAAAAATATCGCACGCTCAAAAGACGATATTACACAGACAATTAGAAAAATTTCCAAATTAGAATTTTATGTACTACCTAGTATAAATATACCTGTATTTTTGTTACCACTGTGTGTTTCCTTATGGCTGATCATGAATAAAACGTCAAATACTGTCCAGCTAGTTTTTTGGATATGTACTTCTTGTAAAATCTCTACCTATCTAGACAAAATCTAATCATGCACCGACGTCGGGAGCTCTCTACCCCTAACAGGAAATTTTGGCGAACCCACAAGTGTTTCAACCAGTGGTAGCGTTCTTTATCCAGCCCAACATCCATAGACTCGGGACCTCGGTTTTACGTCTCCTCCATGTTACACACACACAACCTTGATGAGCTCGTCCCACCCAGGATGTTCCTCTCTAAGCGAGGTACATCTCCGGGGAGGACTTCCACCACTTCCCCCATCTTATCCAATGGATCTCATCGTCATAGTTCGCGTTTCGGCGTACAGCTCGTCCCTAGCTAAAAGGGCTAGCAGCTGGGGGCGAGCCGTCTTCTCTTTGGCCGTGTAACCTCGGTGGTTTATCTTCGGCGGTCTTCCGTTGTGTCTGTGTCTTCCGTTGTCTGTGTTTGCGCTGCCTCTACAAAGTGCATCCTCATCCGGCAATTTCGGCTGAAAACACCCTTATAGAGTGTGTCTTCTTTTCTTCCGATCTCTTACAAGCGACTTTAAGCCATTAGCTGAGCTAATAGCTTTGTCACCTGTTCGAGGATCTGTTGTTTTGTTGTTGTCGTCGTTGTTGTTTTTTTGTTAGCTGCGGCTTGGGCGTAGCTGACTCCTGTCTTCTTTACTGCTGTTGCTGTTGTCCTTGTCTTCTGGTTGTTTGGGGCTTTTGGGCATCCTTTGTAGTTTGCCGGGTGTTCTCCCTGACAGTTTGCGCAGGTGGCCGACTTGGTCTTCGGTCGTGGGAAGTCGTTGGATCGGTGTGGTCCCCCGCACTTCACGCATTTCGTGTTTACGTTACACGTCGTCTGTCCATGGTGGAAGCCTTGGCAGTTGTAGCACTGTCATATGCCTTTGATAAATCAAGAAACATACCCATTGCTAAGTATTTTTCTTCCATTAAATTTACTATGTTCTCTGTGAATTGAAATATTGCTGTTTGTGTAGATTTTCTACTTAAATAACCATGTTGATTATTACTAAAAATTTGACATTTTTCAAAAAAGGTTACCAAATTGTGACTCATGGCTAACTCAAATAACTTTGAAAAACTAGGCAAAATACTTATAGGCCTGTAATTTTCTATTTCAGGATCACCTTTTTTATGTAACGGTTTTATTACGGCTAGTTTTAATTGGGCTGGGAATACACCAAATCTAATGGAATTATTAATTATATATACCAAGACATCACCTATTACTCTCACTATCTTTTTAATTAGGCATGCTGGAATTTCATCTTCACCAGAAGTGTACTTGTTTTTTATTTTATTTGCCAAATCTATCAGATCAACTAAAGACAAGCTAGGCACAGACATTGTTTGAGGGTTGTAGGGAATATTGCAACTAAATGGAATATGATTAATTTGTGCAATTAGGTCTGGAACAATTGATATTAAATATTTATTATACTCATCAGCTATTTTTTCTGGATCACCCTGTAAGTAACAAACATGATTCTCAACTTTTCCGGTTAATTCTTTACATATACTCCACATACATTTAGATTTGTTATCAGAGTTTTTTATTCTGCTTTTATAATTCTCTTTTTTTAACTTAATTAATAAAAGATCATATTGTTTTTTCACCTTAATATAATCATCTTTTAATTCAGGATTGTAACGACTTAAGATTAACAGTTTATCTAGATTATTTTTTAACTCATTTACTTCCAATGATTTTTCATAGTTGCCCTTTCTATTACCAATTTTTGTGAATTTCATGGGAAAACATTCATCAAAAATAGTGCCAAAATAGTTCATAAACAATGTCCACTGTTTATCAACTTCTGACACCTCACAATTGTAATAAACGTTTTTCCAATCCTGAGTTTCAAGTTGACTAATGAAATTGTTCACGTTTTCATCGCTGAAAAATCTCTTATATATATATAATTAAGGGATTTGTCCAATTTAATCTTAAATTTTATTATTTGAGCCGAATGGTCTGACGTATGTAAATTAATCACTTCTGTGGTATAGATTCCTTTAAAATTTGTGAAAATGTTATCAATACAACTTTTAGTCCTATCAGTTATTCTTGTATATTGATTTATTACATGATATATGTCAAAAGAGCCTGTTAATGCTAACAATTTGGATTTTACATTATTATCGTCTTTTAATTCTATATTAAAATCACCAGCAATAAATATAAGTTTATTTTGATTTATTTTTGTTAGTAAAGATTCAAACTTTTCAAAAAATATGTTTAAATTCGCCCCTGAAGGTCTGTATAGAGAAATGATTATAATTTGTATATTTGATAAACTTACTTCTACAGCAGAACATTCAAATTCACCGACAACTGAAAGCTTGTTTAATGACTTTAAAGATTTATATTTAATATTGTTTTTACAATAAATGGCGCTTCCTCCATGTTGATTCTCCTTTCGACAAAACCAATCTGCTAATTGATAATTATTGATGTTCATACATTTAAGTTGCTCTTCCTCTTTCCAGTGTTCCGTGGCACAGATAAAATAGCAATGTGGGTTTTCATTTGTGTATTTTTCTATTTTTTTCAATTTTTCAATAGATTGCATGTTTTGGTGTAATAAGACTACATATTGCTGGTTATCTCCGTTTTCATTATAATTTTGTTTGTTGATATTTTTTTGTTGTGATGAGATGAAAGTAGATGTAGATGTTAAACAAAATCCGATGGTCTATTATTGTCTTGATATTTTCGGTATTTTCTAAAGTCAAATCTTTTGTAGCCAACCCCTTGAGGCCATGATGATGGCTTATATATTTCATCCATACAACTCCAATCAATACCAAACATAAAACACTTTGTTTGGTTTTCTGCAGTGGGTAGTTCTTGAACTTCAATGTTTTTATTCTTAAAGGGTTCTTGTTTACCCATGAATTTTCGTATATCTTCTTCAGATATAGATCTTTTTATTCTATATAAATATAACCAGGCCTTTCTCTTGGCTGCAAATTCTTTTTCTTCTGTTTTTCCATTTCCATATAATTTTTCCCTTTCTGGACCTACTTTTGTTTTATTCTTTTTGTAACTTACAGTTTTGAATCCTTCCTGCGTATCACTGTTAATGTTTATAAGACTGTTGGATATATTTCTTTGCTCAGCTTCTAGCACCATTTTCTCATCATTTATTTTTAATTTCGGAAGAGTATTTCCCGCTTGTATTTTGGAACTTGTAGGTTGACCAATACCTGGCCTATTTTGTTCGGTATTAGCCGTCTTTATCTTGGTTTTATCTGCACAATATTTATCGTGTATAAATGTTTGTGGTGTTAATGTTTTTTGTAATTTTTGGAGTTTTTCTTCTAATAACTGTTTATTTTCTATCAACAGGTTATTATTTTTCTCTAATAGTATTTGCTTACTTTCAGCTTCTTTCAATAACCTTCTTAAATAGTTATTTTCAAGTAATAGTTGATTTACATCTACATAAGTTTCGTTCTGTACGCTACCTTGATTTATGTTGTCGATATTAGGACTTAGATTGACATCGTCTTCTTCTGTATTCTTTTCTTCTCTTAAAACTTGATTATCACAACATATTTTCCGTGATGAACAACTAGTATGGAAAACTGATTCACATGAAGCACATTTCACAGCTTTTTTAACTTTTCTATTGCAATAATTACAAATTAAATTGACAGCATTTGAAAGCGATTCTGTCTCGCCCGCCATTACCGACATTTTTTTTTGTGTCCTCGCAGTGCGTTAGTCCTCGGATGACGATCCTTGCCATCCTTTCTTCTTGTGGCATATACGTATACCACTCCACTTCTTTTCTTTCTTCTCTCAGGTACCATGTGAGGTTCCTGTAGTCCTCTGGTCCGTCGCAGGGTATTTTCACTCCGAGTCTTTCCCGGATTGTTATGAACCTCGTCTTTATGTTTCTTCTTTCGATTTCTTTTCTTATGGAGCTCCAATGGTGGATGCTCCGCAGAATGACGGGTGGTGGTCGGTGCGTCGTCGTTGTCTTTTTGTTTTCGCGGATGGCCTCGTCCATCATCGCCTCCTAGTTTGCTTTCCTTCGGGCAGCGGCTTCTTTTTTTTGTATTCTCCTGATGGATATCACTTCCGTGAAATCCATCTCCTCTTCTTCACTCTCTTCGTCTTTTCTTGGGGATTCTGTCCTCTGCGTCTTTCTGCGGACGCTTTCTGAGCGGCTCCGGCTTCTCTTCTCCTCTTGCATTTCTTCCATTGATTTTGCCATGCTCTCCATGGCTTTTCTTAGCCCTGTAATCTCCTCTTCCATGCGCTGGATGGTTTTCCTCATCTCTTCTGCGGCTTCTTTCGCTTCTTCTGCTTCTTTTTCGGCCTGGTCCCTTTCATCTCGGAGTATCTGCCTTATTTCCATTTCTTTCAGCATATTCGTGGCTTCTTCCTGCATTTTCGTGGCTTCTTCCTGATCGACACTCCATGTTCGACACTGCTGGACTGTAATATCGCATCAAACGCGTTCCACTACAGTGCTTGGTCGTCGCACAAACAAAATTAAAGAAAAAAATTCAAAGTAAACACCCACAGGACTTCGGAGAAAAGTAAAAACGCAAAGATATTACCCCCTTACGCCCATATGTGGGCGTAAGGGGGTAATATATTAGGTTGAAATAAGCCCCATTTTAAAGAATTCATCGTTACCCATCTAAATAGAGTCCAGCGCGCTCATGATACAGCCGAGGATCAGTACGTAACCCTTAGAACATAAAGTACGTGACCTAAGCATATCGGTTATGCGGTGAAGATGACGTCATGAACCCATAAGATTTCAACAATGTGGTTAAAACAATGGAGAAAACTATTGATAATTATATTACAGTGGAAATGCTAGATTAATGAAGTTATTATTGTTATTTATAATCATCTATTACCTAATTGGATAATATTTCCAAAACACTGAAAACAAAAGAAGTGAGGTGAGAGATAATTTTTTTACAAAATTATAACTTTCCGAGGTGTATAGGAGCCTTGGATTTCTCACATATTGCAATGATATCGCCCCTGAAACAATATTCTGCGCCTCCGTACTACCCACAGCAGAAAAGAATATAGGTAATAGTATAAACAACTGTCAGATCATAGTAATTACAGTATTTCAAAAAATGGATCACATCTCTTACGTCTTTTCACTGTTTGATTGCTTTTGGTGGACCGAATAAAGTATATTAAAGTATAAGTAGTTATTAAGGTCTTTAAAAAACGCGCGAGCAAGTGTTTTAGAGACCAGTTTTCCACGAATACTTTACGTTATTTTTTTTCATTGGTGCACTTTGAAATTATAAATACTGGTATCTATTACTACTACAACAACATAAAATGGAAATGAGAACTGTTCAACCTCATTGAGTTCTGAGAATGTTAACAGTATTAATTTAAATACTATTTCCTCCGATTTGAAAAAACAAAATGTTTTTTTTTTGGCTTTAGGGCTGTACCCATGCTGCCAGAAACTGAATCGAAATGTTAATATCTCGAACAATACCAACTATACCTACTTTTTCATTTATAAAATTGAAATTGTTAAATATTGTTTGAATGAAGGTTTTGACGTTACAAAGTACTCCTGTCGGATCAATAATGAAAAAATTGTCATTTAGACTTCGTTTCTCGAGTTGCTGATGTTGCCATGGTAACTTTAAAAAACACGCGTGTTTTAAAGTTCGATTTAAACACGCTGAGGCGTGCTTTAAATAGGTAAAATGGTTCAAATAAAAAAAAATTAATTTTGCAGTTAGATCCGTCCAAACATTAATTATTAACACCAACAACATCATCTTCTCTTCAAACTATTGCTTTTGTTTTTTTGCCGTTCTTGGCGACCTGTAATAGAAAATTTTTCACAAATGATTAGAAGCATGCAAGAAACCAAAAACAGTTCATGCAGATTAGTTTCAAATGTTTGTCTGTAACTTATAAGCTCCTTAAGCACTGTTGCCAGATACTCTACTTAAAATTTTAAAGGAACCCTTTAAAATATAACATAAAACATAACGTTTGCGGAAAGTGACATTTTTCACACGAGTTGGAAATATTGTAGCACGGGGCATAAGCCGAGTGCGACAATCACACGAGTGTGCAAAATCACTTTCGCACGAGTAATGTACAGCATTTTTCCTACGATCACGTGATAATTTCACCAAATAATGTCTAATCAACATCTGACATGTTAATACACAAAATGTGATTTCAAAATTAACAATAACTATCAATAGTAACAAAAATTCAATAAATCCAAACCAATGGTTCAATAAAACTCAAAGACCAAACCACAAAAATTTAATAAAAGTTCCTCAAAGGACACTTATGATGCGCTACTACTTTCGGTACAATATTACCATCATCAGGCTACAATATAAAGAAATGGTATACTTAATACATGAAGATCTCACAAGATTCTGTCAAAATTACTTGAACAAGAGTGATAGATATAAAATGAATGTGAAAGATAATATTATAATTATTAATAATACAAAATTGAGAATATTACAATTGTTGATATTAAATTAAAAACTGTTAATATAAATTGAAAGGTTAATGAAAATATTGAATGTCTCTTAATTTCAAAGGATTAGTTGCAGAATTGACCCCTTGTACGAAAAATTTGCCTCTGCGGTCCCATTAATGATAAATGAAAGTTACCTACCTTATAGAAAAAACGATTAAACTTACAAAAGAACTTTACCAAAAAATCTGTGCTATATTGTATTTCCCTACAAACACCTTGAAGAAAAAAAAAACAAAGGAAAATATGAAACCAGCGTCTGGATATTGAGTCAGTTCAAGCAGGAATGATAAACGATATTTTCTGTATTCTTTTTAATACACTTAAGACGGTAAAAGGTCCATTTTGGCGCCAGATATGTCTTTCAGTACGCCGAGAAAGTCTGGACGATATTGCTACGCCGAAATTTTAACTTTCCTAAAATTCCACAATTTAACTTAATTTACTCTCAGGAGTTAAGAGACGTACGGGACTACAGTGGTGTAGCTGTAAAATTGTCGTATTTTGAAAATATTTTCAGAAACGTGGCTGTTCACTTAGAAGAAACAACTACTTCTTGTGCTATATGCCCCGAAAGATATTGAGGGTGAAATTCATAGTCGACAAT
>CAJUYG010007314.1:0-11053 GCA_910591675.1 Galerucella calmariensis | reverse complement strand
GGAAGCAATTAATAAATATACATCGAATAGTCTGGGAGAATTGAGAACAAACATATTTATTTCAGGAAACACTGTTGAAAAGTGATTTTTAGATTATTGATCAGAAAATAAAACTAGACAGTATACGAGTTTTCTTCGGACAAAACTGTCAGTGGTGAAATAACCAAGAACTAAATATTTATTTGTCATATTCAGTTTATCTGTCACAGGGAAAGTTGATCCCCCAGTAAGAATTGACTCTTCCTAGGTGAAGTCGACTATTACTGGTCTTTTCAGTAAAAGTTTATAAAAACCCAGAAGTATTGAAGATATGTTACGGTAATAGAAGATATTGTGGCAATGTACACATTTTCCGGTAATGTGCATCCAACCAAAATTTACAATTTCAAAGAAGGGAAATGTACATTGCTTTAACAATGACCAATGACCATGTCGTTTTGGTAAATTTGAGAAAAAGGAGAAGGAAATATAATCATCACATTCTTTCTTCCCCTTTGAAGATATCCAATAAACATTAATATATTCAAGAAGGGAATTGGGGATATAATCATTGGATCCACCCTTCCATTTGATATCCAATACTTTGTAATGGACATTAAGTTATTCAAGGAGGAAAAGGGAGTATAATTATTGGAATAACCCTTCCCCTTCTTGATTAACTTGATATGCGCGTTACAAAGTATATAATGCATTCACCATTCCCATTTTTGAAAAATATCCAATACTTTGTAACACGCATATCAAGTGATTCAAGTTAATCTTCAGTAGTAATAACCCAAGGACATTGATAATTGTTCGAAACAATTTTATGACAGATTTCGAAAGCTTGCTGCTTGGAAACAGACCGACGCCGTAGGCGGAGGTCTGTTACCTACAAGCAACAAGCTTGAGAAAGTTGTCATAAAATTTTTGAGCATTTATCAATGTCCGAGGGTTATTGGGATAGAAAATTTTTTGTTCCAGTATTACAACTAAATCGTGACATTTCGAAATATTAAATATTCGAAACTTCAAAATCGAAATAAATCAATATGTATCCATAGCAACGTGTGAAAATTGCCCATGGTCTGTTTTTAGTGTAATGTTGACATGATTGGCTGAGATTGTTCATATGATATAAAATGAGGAAATTTGATTGGTTTTTGGAATTGTCAAAAAATTTTCCTGTTAATCAACTTTTACTAAATCACAGCAGTCATAGTTAACTTTCCCTAGAAAAAGAGTGTTTATTCATTTCAAATCAACTTTCACTGATGTGTTTAGTGAGAGTTGACTCTGCCTAGGAAGAGTCAACTCTTACTAACAATCGACTTTCCCTGTAACATATCCACTTTATGAAAAGCTTTTGTTACTATCAATTCCATGAGGAGATGTGGTTCGTTATCTAAATATTTCCAAAATTTCAAGACATATCCGAGGTATAGATATATCATCAGTTTTATCCACTAGTGACACAATATTTCTACAAGCGTATAATTAGTCTACCACTTTCAATAACAACGAATGTAAATATGTATTCAGTGCTATTCAAAAGTCACCTCCCCCCCTTGTATCTTTTGAACGGCTACACTGACATTAATAAAATTTTGAGGGTGAAAATGAAGTGTTGTAAACTTCTCTACGAACGCTAACAGGTGACGTAATGATAATAGATGATGTCACAGTGCTACTCTGGCCAATAATTTTAAATAGAACCTTGTGGCAAGTGATATCTCGTTTGGAAGGCATTGACATTGGCTACATAGCCATATTAATTTTGTTTGGGCTTAAACTAATCTTGACGGATAAATTAAATAAATACCAAAACTATTGTAGTTATTTTTTTTATTTAATTAATCAAATATCAACAATGGATTCTTATAGCATGTGTTCGAAATTTGCTCCGTCTACTTCCTGACAGTAATACATATCCTATTAGTAAACTCTTGTCGTACTCGTTCGAATGTGTCAGCTGAAATTGCATTGCATTCTTCAATAATTCTTTCTTTCAAAACGCCAATGCTATCTGGTGCCGTAGTATGAACCCTGGATTTCAAGTACCTCCATAGAAAAAAATCTAATGGTGTCAAATCTGGTGACCGAGGTGGCCATTCTATAGGACCTCGCCGGCCGATCCATCTACCTCGATATTCTTCATCCAGGTAACGTCTTACTGCACCATAATAATGTGCAGGAGCACCATCTTGTTGAAATGTTATTTCCAGATGGCCGAATTCATCTGGATTATCTTCCAGAATTTCAAGAATTAACGGCTCAATTGCATTTTGTAACATCTTCAGATACACTTCACCGCTTAAATTTGAGTTTAGGAAGACAGGACCAACTATGTGGTTTCCCAAAATACCTGCCCAAACATTGACTTTTTCTGGAAATTGGGTATGTTGCTCACGAAAGGTGTGAGGGTGTGTGTCACTCCAATACCTTACATTTTGTGTATTCACATTTTCATTGGGGCAAAGCGTACCTACTTTTGTCACTAAAACAAATTGTTTTTTGTGTAATGTGGGTTTTGACTAATTTTATTTGTCATACATTCACAGAATTCGAGTCTTCTGTCGGGGTGCGAAAGGTGGTGCACCATTTTTAACTTGTATGGATGAAATTTATTTCTAGCCAACACTCTCTGTACTGTACCTTCACTTACTTCACAGATAGACGCAACTTTAGTTGAAGAGGAAGTAGTGTTTACTACCATTTCTGCAACTATATCAATTTTGTTATCATCACCAAATGTTGGTCGACCAGATCGTTTGGCATCTTGAACACTACCTGTTGCTTCAAACTTGTGAAGAAGCTCCCTTGAATAAGTTCTCGAGATAGGGCGATCTGGGTATCACTCATTAAATGAACGTTACGCTTTATGGAGATTCTTTCTAGATTCACCAATTATTAAGATAGCTGCTACTTTGTCGGCTCGAGTACGTACCATTTTGCCTATGTAAACTCTTAAACGTCTCGTTAAACAATAATAAAATCAAATATTTAAGCTATTTAGAGAAACTTTGCAAAGCAACAAATACTATTAAATTTAAAACGTCATTTTTTGACAACTAACCAGAGGCGGACTGAAAAATCTTCAAATAATAATCTTGGTATTTATTCAATTTATCCGTCAAAATTAGTTTAATCCCGAACAAAATTAATATGGCTATGTAGCCAATGTCAGTGCCTTCCAAAAACGAGATATCATTTGCCATAAGGTCCCATTTAAAATTATTGGCCAGAGTGGCACTGTGACGTTATCTATTACTATTACGTCACCTGTTACCATTCGTAGAGAAGTCTACAACACTTTATTTTCACCCTCCAAATTTCATCAATGTAAGTGTAGCCGTTCAAAAGATACGAGGGGGGAGGGGACTTTGAATAGCACTTTATATGATATATTATTTTACTATTACACTAATTGAGCAATTGAGATCCGCATATTAGTCCTTTCGTGGCAAACAATTTGAATAGCTGGTCAGTTCAGTGATTCGGTGATCAATTTCTATTTCATAAGTGTTCTTTATTGAGTATATGCTGTGGTTTGGCTTTGTGTTTCTTCGAAAACATTCATTCGATCTCAACTGCATTTGAGCAATGGATAAACTCCCAGATATGGAGAGATGGAAATAGTTATCTGGTATTTTCAAATAGTTTTCGCACCAAAGAGCAAATGGAGGTTCTCAAGGGTTCACATGTCTACAAATATTTTGAAATCCTACAACATGTATAGGAAGTTTCGATAGATAAATAAGCTAATAGCTTAGAGTCGTTTTACATGGTAGATAATTATACCGAAAATTTTTGGACAATTCCGAGAACCAATCAAATTTCCTCATTTCATATCATATGAACAATCTCAGCCAATCATGGCAACATTACACTGATAACAGACTATAGGCAATTATCACGTTGCTACGGATACATATTGATTTATTTCGATTTTGAAGTTTCGAATATTCAATATATCGGAATGTCACGATTTGGTTTTAATACTGAAACAAAAAATTTTCTATCCGACTAACCCTCGGACATTGATAAGTGCTCAAAAACTTTATGACATCTTTCTCAAGCTTGTTGCTTACAGGCAACAGACCTCCGCCTACGGCGTCGGTCTGTTTCCAAGCAACAAGCTTTCGAATTCTGTCATAAGACTTTTTCGAACAATTATCAATGTCCTTGGACTATTACTGATGAAAATTTTTTGACAATTCCAAAAACCAATCAAATTTCCTCATTTCATATCATATGAACAATCTCAGCCAATCATGTCAACATTACACTGATAACAGACCATGGGCAATTATCACGTTGCTACGAATACATATTGATTTATTTCGATTTTGAAGTTTCGAATATTTAATATATCGGAATGTCACGATTTGGTTGTAATACTGAAACAAAAAATTTTCCATCCGAATAACCCTCGGACATTGATAAGTGCTCAAGAATCTTATGACAACTTTCTCAAGCTTGTCGCTTGTAGGCAACAGACCTCCGCCTACGGCGTCGGTCTGTTTCCAAGCAACAAGCTTTCAAAATCTGTCATAATATTTTTTCGAACAATTATCAATGTCCTTGGGCTATTACTACTGAAAATTTTTTGACAATTCCAAAAACCAATCAAATTTCCTCATTTTATATCATATGAACAATCTTTGCCAATCATGTCAACATTACACTGATAACAGACCATGGGCAATTATCACATGTTGCTATGGATACATATTGCTTTACTTCGATTTTGAAGTTTCGAATATTTAATATTTCGAAATGTCACGATTTGGTTGTAATACTGAAACAAAAAATTTTCTATCCGAATAATCCTCGGACATTGATAAATACTCAAAAATCTTATGACAACTTTCTAAAGCTTGTTGCTTGGAAACAGACCGACGCCGTAGGCGGAGCTTTCGAGCTTTCGAAATCTGTCATAATATTTTTTCGGAATCTGTCATAATATTTTTTCGAACAATTATCAATGTCCTTGGGTTATTACTACTGATAATTATTCAATATACATTGTTTCTATAAATGACAAATACATGACAATGTATTTTCTTTTTCTGATGCGTCTGTCATATATTTTCGAAAAATTCGTAAAGTGGATTCTGCTTACACTGAGTAGAGCGATATAACTGTGATACAACAGGACCTGAGAGTTTCCATGAATCGTATGAATGTATGAATTCATAATATTTCAACATTGCCAATTACGACCCTATTAATCGGAGAGAGAAAAATTTTCAAACAAGCCCACACTAATGGCGGTGGCATATGAGAAACAATACGACTAATGCTCGCTTATAAATTCTTTTCATATGAAATCCACGGAGCTGATTACAATCGTTTTGTTCATCTTTCAATATTAACTTCTAGATGTCAATTATAGTTTTGTTAGGGTCGGTTGTAGATGTCACAGGTGAACGTTAGTTTAACTGAACTGCCAGTCAACTTTGAACCGAGTTCATTTTGGTTTTCGTTGTAGAGTGCAAGATCAACATTAGTTTGGTTGAACGCCGTTCAGATCACGTTGGTTGCACTGAACTACGCTTTTCATCTAAAATTTTAATGTCCCATGCCAAACTTGATCGTTGACTGACAGTGTTGATTGAGAATTATCAGCACAAAACAGTCTAACCTATAGAAGTGAAAGTCCAATAGGATTACCTAGAATGAAAAAATGAGGTGTCAAACCCATCCACCTGAAGCGCTAGTTGCAATTGAGTTGTCGGAATAGGCAAGGCAGCTGAGGCCGAAAAACCGACTAAGGGAAGAAGAATTTCAGTGATCGCAGTGGATGGGTTCAGAACTATTTCATAACGCTTTTTTTAATGGAAGTTTGTGCCCGATTTCACTATCCATTTCCTAAACTCAGGTAATACCTAAAACGAATTTGGGTATTCCTAAATGCAATTTACATTTTACCACGCGCAAAGTAATGCCTAAGAGTGATAATATTACGTATTTCCTATCACTTTTTGATCAATCCTGAAAGGATTGTAGGAACAGCTTTGCGAGTGAGGCCCCTTTTTGTCCCAATAACAATATTGTGGTCCAAAATATCTGTTGCAAACTTTGTAGGATTTATAAATCTGTTCAGCGCTTAATTCCTTTAGTTTTGGATTGCGAAAGAGGCAACCCATTCATTCAACAACAAAGGGTCATGTTTGGGAAACATGTCGTTTTGATGCAATGTCTGTACACCCAGGAACGCAACACTTCACACCAACCATTATAAATATTATGAACACACTTGATAAGACTTACAGTACCTAATTAAAACACAAATAGCAGCAGCAAATGGCAAAAGGAAACAATCTATAAAAGACAATGGTGACAACTATATGACAGCTCTGATGAATTTTAAAATATTTTCTTCTTTTCGTGCTAAAGGCCTTAGCTGCCAGGCCTGTTTCGACAACTCAATTGCAACTAGCGCTTCAGGTGGATGGGTTTGAAACCTCATTTTTGTATTCAAGGTCATCCTATAAACTTTCACTTCTATAGGTTTGACTGTTTTGTGATTATCAGGTGTATGTGGTTGTAAACAAAAAGGTGGTGGTTGTTGTATTTTGTGTGGAAAATCAATGGAGAAAGCAAATAAAAAAACGATCAACAAATTCCAGTTTGAAAGAAGAGAATATTTTAATATCCTTATGGCCTTATTCTGTACAAAAATGTTAGCGGTAATAGCGCTGTAAATCTTCAAGGTCGAGAGATGTTACGAAAAAGCTATTCTGTACGCTTTTGATGTAACTTACATCGATGTATAACATTTTCGCTGTTGAGATAACGCCGACCAAAATATTCGACGTTAGGAGTGTTTTGACACTGTTTGTTGTAAGTTGAATATTGTAAATTTTCATGAAATGAGTCAAAATGAACATCAATATCATCCCATTTTCGGGACGTTGTGTATTAGCAATATCGAAAAAAAATGAGCCAAATTTTAGAGTATAAATTGAAAATTTTTTCAGGAATTATATGCGTAGGTATAGAAAGAAAAATCCGTTTGATATATCGTAAGACCTTTTCATTGCCTATTACAGGCTAAATAAAGAAATTAATTTTATACTTAGAGCCACATTTAAAAAATCCAGGAAATGCAAACGCCATACATTTTTTAAATAAAAATGATAAATTATTATTATTATTATATTTAGACAAGGGCAGAGGGACAAATCCCTATTATGCCCAAAAACAGGTAATTACACAAGAAACTTAGGTACTAATAGGTAAAGAACAGAAAAATAAGTACAATATACACAATATACCAAATAAACTATAAGTGCTCTAGCAGCGCACGATCAAGTCTGTTTTTGAACGAGTTAGTCGATGGTGCAGAAACTGTGGATACATCAAGATTATTCCAGCTGTCGAATACCCTGTTTGGTAAGAAGTTCTGTCTTGATCTGACGGTAAAGTTTTCTTTTTTGAGTTTAAAAAGGTGTCCTCTAAGGCGGTCATCTGGATTTAAGGTGAACATCATATCAAGATAACCAAAATTAAATTTTAATATTTTAAAAGTGGTAATGAGGTCTCCGCGGTGTCTGCGAAGTTCAAAGGAAGTTAGGTTGGCCATGGAGAGTCTTTCCTCGTAGGAAGGTCTTCGCTGTCCCAGGGACAGTCGAGTGGCTCTTCTTTGAACATTTTCCAAAAGATTTCTATCGCGAACTAGGTCTGGATACCACGTTGGACCGGCGTACTCGAGAATTGGTCGGACATAGATAGTATACAGTTTGCAAAACGACTGGAACGAAACACTCCAAAAGCACTTACGAATGAGATAAAGTCTGGTGTTCGCGCGCTTACAAACTGAAGTTATATGATCAGACCAAGGTTGCTATTTACGATAATTCCGAGGTCGTTATAGGAAAACACAGAATTTAATGGTCGACTATCTACGAAGTACGGTAGTAGTGGGTTGTTTTTACCAATTCGGAGCACTACACATTTTTCCGTGTTCAATGGAAGTAGCCACTGAGAACACCATCTGGAGATGGAGTTTAAGTCCAGCTGGAGGGTTTGTTGGTTGGTGATTGGATTCGTATATATCTTTGTGTCATCAGCGTACAAAGATATTTTATTAGTTACGTGATAAGGAAGATCGCTGGTGTATACCGTAAAAAGCAGAGGACCAAGAACAGAACCCTGTGGCACTCCACTTTCCACCAATCTATCCCTTGAGAAGTCTTCGCCAACTCTTACTTTAAAATATCTATCCGTTAGAAAGTCGTCAATCCAGCTAAGTAAAGAGCCGCGAATGCCGAAGTGTTCCAGCTTGTGTAGAAGTCTGCGCCTGGGAACGCGATCAAAGGCCTTGGAAAAGTCCAGATAAACAATATCTACTGGCTGCCGATCGTTAAGAGATGACGTCCAGTCATTAACACAGTGTAGCAGGTTGGTTAGGGTGGAACGGCCGGCGACAAATCCGTGTTGTTGCGTTGGAATCACATTTTCCAGGAGAAGAAATTTGGTCGTCTCCTCCGAAATAATGGCTTCCATGACTTTACTGACCACTGGCAGCAGACTAATCGGGCGGTAGTTATTGGAATCAAGTTTGTTACCTTTTTTGAATATGGGGGTGATAGATGCTAATTTCCAGCTAGGGGGTATGGAACTTTGAGTAAAGGAAGCCTGCATAATTAACGACAGGGGAGTTGCAAGCGAGTTTGCGCAGCTTTTTAGGAGTTTTGGAGTTAGACCATCTATAATAAATAATTTCTTCTGGTTCCTTCACCTCTTGCTTTACATAATCGGACCAATAACTTAGAAATTAGGTAAATTCTACTGCAAAACATAATATCAGTGAAGTTAGCTACGATGTAATATTGCGCTCTCAATAATTTTTTTACATCGGGTTGTTCATAATACGATTTTTAACCGCGCTGTTGAATTTGATTTAACATTGCGATTTTAACTACATGGATTACAAATCTCACAGCTCGTTTTTCTAATCGAAATCTACATTTAAATTCAATATCAGACCATATTTCAAAATGACTGGGTCTATTTCTAAAGGTTTGCGGTCTTCTAGAATGTAAAAAACTATTCAAAATTTGTAAAAAATCTTCATTGTCGGTTAATTCTTCTAATAATTCGTTCAATTTGATTAAAATAAAAAATTATCAGATATTCAACCTCACTTTTTAGCGTTAACAACTCAACGTCAAATGCCAAAACCCTCTTGAACCGCCTTTGAACGCCCTTCGAGGATCGTTCACGTAAACTTCTATCTGAACCACAGATCAGTAGGGACTGACGTACTTACAACAAAAATTTGCAATTAAACTCGGTTCAACGCAGAACCACAGTTGAACTATGCATCTACAACCGGGCCTAAATATGTTAGAATTGACACGGGAGAAGTAATGCTACTTATTCAAGAATTCTCACGTTTCTTTCTTCTATTATTAGACTCCGTTTCGCATAAGAAGAACTCAGTGGGTGTCTAGAAGTTGCAGTTGTATGCGCGAAGAAGCTGCACATAACAATATCTGAACATCAATATCGATCAGAGCCCAAGGCATGATTGTTATGTGCAGCTTCTTCGCGCATACGACTGCAACTTCTAGACTTCTAGTGGGTTCTTCTTATGTGAAACGGAGTCTAAAATCATATTATTAATACTATTGTGTTTTATTATGTGAATCATTACTCTCACTAGAACTCATAGTAGGAAAATGTTGAGCATTCTGTTAATATAAGGGTTGAGAATGTATAAAGTGAATTCAAGTGTAAGCTAACACCAGAAAATTATATCTCCTGAAGCCAAAATGTCTTGGTAGATTCAAAAATTTCGATTCAAAAAGGAGCTCCAGGTCAATGGAGCTCAATTTTTCAGTACTCTCATCGTAACTCCCGATTATTTCTGACAATAAATACGCTATTAAAAACAATAATTGCTGTCCATTGTTATTTAATATTGATTAAATATTAATACAACTGGAACAATACTAGATGAACCCATATTTCACATAAGTGAGATTTGATAGCATGACACTGGAGAACATATTCACTGAGCAAGTGAACATCCCATCTAGAGAACAAGTGATGCACCCAGGTGATTCGGGTCATATGATGGTTCACCGATAGTTCAAAAAGAAACCATGGCATTGAGACTGGTATAGCAAAGACGATTGCCGTTATAGCGTGTATTGATGAAAATATCAGGGAGGGAAGTACCAGACGTGAAATTGAAATATTCACTGCCGGCCAGGCTCCGCTGAAAGCAATTAGTGATTTAACAACAAGGTCTAGACTTTTGAAAAGCTGTGAAGAATCCATTAGCAGGCTGGCAAGAGACAACGAAGTGTCTCTAATATGGGTGCCGGCACATGGGGGGTTTCAGGCAATGAAATGGCAGACCAATTAGCTGAAGAAGGTTCTAAAAGAGTCTTTATAGGCCTGGAACCATTTTGGGGAATCACAAAAGAATTGCATAGGAGGGGAAATCGGGAAGTGGCTATGTAAGTGCAATATAAGCAACTATAGTGAAGGTTGACACGAGGACATACAAATAGTCTACTGAACAAGGTAGACAAGGAGCTCTTAACCTGGTTATCTAAACTGGATGAGCAACATTGGAAGACATTTACCGACCTGGTCACTGCACTCTGAGAAAACATCTGAACAAAATGGCAATGTTTGTGAACCTATGTGCGAAAGATATGGACTCTATGATGAAACACCTACGCACATACTCTGTTTCGGTGAAAGCTCAGACGAAGGCACTTTGGAAAGGAAAATCCCTCCAGTCAAACTAGTGTCCGACCTATATAGAAGACACGAAGTTTCTGGAATGAAAGTAGGTATCATGGGAAATGGTGCAAAGAATCATTTCAAGTGCCTAGGCTGTTAAGCACAACTCAAACCAATGAATAGATGAAGGAGCATGTCGGTTGCAAGTGAAATGATTGCCATTACCGTATTGCTACACTTATTTACTAATAGGCCATCTACAAACACGTTCACACAGCAATGGTGATTCTGTTTGTGTTCGTGTCAAAAACCGAAAATCGGTGGCTGCTTACCAACCGTTCGAAACTTGTTCGCGCACATGTCA
>CAJUYG010007313.1:0-11055 GCA_910591675.1 Galerucella calmariensis | reverse complement strand
TTGCTATCATTAAAAGTGTCACTTTTAATGACAGTTGTACAAAAATGATATTTTTACGTCGATGAAGCAATTAATAGTTGATTAAAATACAATATAAACACACAACTACACATAACCTAATGCAATACCGGCCATATTGACATAAGTAAACACAAGTTTATGAAATTTGAATTTTATTTTAAAATTCGGGAGTAATTTCCAATGGAAACTGGTTTATTTCCTATTATTAGTAATTTTTGATATCATATTTACTATTACAAATTAATATCCAAGCAAAATATGAAATATGCATGTACTCTATTGGAGAAGAGATACCTCCTTTTTTTTATTTAGTACAAAAATACCCGCATCAACTACTGAGAGTTATTAGCAGGAGGACTTACACAAGAAGTATGAGTTATATTTGGTTTGTAGATAATTAAATTTATATAAATTAATGTCTCTGAGATATTCGAACAAATTACTTGTGTCCTTGGTAAGCACATCCTTGAAAACCGCACTTAAATTATTCTGTCTTCTATCTCTGGAAAATTCAGGACACTCCAAGATGATGTGTTTCACGGTAAGAGAAGTATGGCAGTTCATACGTTCTGGTGCGTAAGAAGTGTGTGGCCTATACGTAGGCGGTTCAAGACAACTTGATCTCTTCGTTTGTCTGGTATTGATAGACAGAGCTCAACTTGTGGCTTAACTTCCTCTAAGTTTGGATGCTGTATGATTCCATATTACTTGCCAAGAATTGAATCTATGTTTTTTGATTGTGAAAGGTGTTTTTTGGATACTAGGTGCTTCTTCATTAGATGTTGTGTTTACAGCTAATTGATCGACTTCCTCGTTTCCATTTATGCCAGAATGAGACATTTTTTGGGTGAGATGTATGATTTCCATCCTCTTAATTTTCGCTTAAAAATGTAAATTTAATTGTAGAAAACCTCTAATTTCAAAGAAGTATACAATTACTATTTTTATCTGATCATGTAATACCTTAAAGATTACCTAGTCATAAATAGGTTTTTTTGATTAACTGACAGGTACGATTAGTACTTTTAATTTATAGAATATTAAATAAAAAGTTTATAATTATATACTTACCTGGTAAACATATTTATTGGAATATTTTTATGAAATAAAAATGATACTATTTGTTTTGCAACTACATTTTGCAGGTTGATATTTATTTCTATCTAAATATTCGAATTTAGTGTAATAAGCAACTATACACTTAAATTGACATTTCAATTAGGTACCGAAATAGTATATTGAAGTATAAGTGGATATTAAGGTCTTTAAAACACGCGCGATTTTTCGAGTCTAAATCTATGGTCTAAATAATGTCTAAATGACATTTTTTTATTATTGATCTGACAGGAGTAGTTTGTAACGTCAAAACTTTTATTCGAACAATATTTAACAATGTCAAATTTATAAATTAAAATACAAAGTGCCGTTGCAGGTATTGTTTGAAATATTAATATTTCGATTTTTCAAATCTTTGGAAATGGTATTTAAATTAATACTATTTACATTCACAGAACTCAATAAGGTTGAACTTCCATCAAAATACAAATTAGTTTATGTTTTTCTCATTTCCATGACAACGCAAGGTATACATCACGAATTCAACCATTTGACATTTAGTTCTTATTTCCATCTATGATTTCCATTTCTTGTTGTTGTAGTATTTATAATTTCAAAGTGCACCAATAAAAAAAATAGCGTAAAGTATTCGTGGATAACTGGTCTTTAAAACACTTGCTCTATTTCGAGCGTGTTTTAAAGACCTTAATATCCATTTATACTTTATAGTATATTAAGTATCAAGAACGGTAAGGGTTGTTTACCGGTCGACAGCAATGTTTGGAGGCTGAGCGTAGCGAAGCCTCCAATTTTGCTGGAGATCGGTATTACCCTTAACGTTCGAAATGCTTATACCATTTTTTGCGCGATCGTATTGAAATATTCGAATTTCGAATAAAATAATTTAAATTTTTTCGAAATGAACGAAATGTCAAAAGTGACATTTATACTTCTTAATCATTTTAAAATATCATTTGCATTTTGGTGAAATTGTTTTCATGCTATTTATTACTTTTTATATTGCTCTGTTCTATTCTGTTCATTAAAAAATATCAATCTTCTTATTTTTTTTGTTTCTTTTGTGTAATGAATGAAGTAATATATTATTTAGGACCACTTAAATGTATGTAGGGCTAAGACGTAGTTTACTTACCGACGTGTTAGACTTAGAAACCAGTAAACACAACCTACCGACCTGACAACCGATGCTGTAAACAAACAAAAAAGATCGATCGCGCAAAAATATACTAATTTAGGACAACTTAAATGTATGCGGTGCTAAGACGTCGGAAAGTAATTTACTTACCGACGTCTGAACGATAAGTAAATCACTTACCGACGTGTTAGACTTAGAAACCAGTAAACACAACCTACCTATTTGTTGGGTGTTTTAACACTAGTAGATAATAACCAAACTAATCTTTGCTCTAGAATTTAAGGTACCTACCACATAACTGTATGTATTGTATTGTATTTTATTGCTAACTAAAACCTTGTTTCTTGTATTGTCCCACTGCCAAAGAATACACTGGTGTATTCTTTGCCACTGCTAATAACCCTTAGTGGTTGATGCAGTTTGATATCAAAATAAAAAAAAAAGATAATAATTATTATAGTTTTGTAGAATCATATAATAAAAACGATAGGTAAGTTAAAAGCTAGAAGTATTCTATACTACAAGTCAGTTTTACGTCTTTTTTTGTTAATATTATTGTATGTTTGGTCTTTATTAATGAATGACTTTGTGTACATTAATACACCTCAATAACGCACATATAATCATGGCTATTACTCACGATGGTGTATTTATGTCACAAACCGCAGCCATTATATGTGAGTAGAATATTATATTTTGTCCACGACTTTTTATTATCTGTTCATAAATGACTATTCATATTTCATGTCTTTATGACAGAGTAATAGACGTCTGGCTGGGGAAATGTGGATTTGTAGGCGTGGAGTTCGAATCCTGGTCGCGGTGATATTTTGATTTGTTATATTGTGACATTTATATATAAATAACCTTCAATATATATTCTATTTATCCGTATTATATGTGACTTGTTCATTATCCACACCTATGATTGACTAGTAAATATTTCCCTTATAATTTTTTTAATTGAACTGCGTAAAACATTGACCTTGAACATGTACCATACGCATTAAACATGAGGAGTAGGGACGTGATTTGACAAGTTGTAAATCATAGATATCGCCGTGTTCCGTGAATACAATCAATATTTTCTTCCCATTTAACGTTTGGTAGATTAACTATATGAAATTTGAATAAAATTGTCAAATAAATTATCAATAATTAAATAGTAGGTATAAACAATGATATATGGTTGATGCTTTATAGATAAGATCTACTTTAATTCGCCTCCAAAGATCAAAGATCAATTCGGTTTCGTCGGGTGTAATTTAATAAAATAAAACCTCTTTGGAGATTAATAACAAGCGTATTTGTGAAAAAATGTAAGCGCAGTTCCAACCTTATTTATTGTTTTTTTTTAAGAGCCGTCCCTTCGCCAGCACCACCTCAGCCTCCTGGGCTTATTGTGGATACTCCTAGTGTTCTGACTACAAACTATTCAGCCGATCCGTTCCCTGTATTAGCTCATACAGGTTCTTTGCTGGTTGGTTGTAGAAGTCTTCTGGAGACATTTGGGTTCTGCCATACAGTTTCTGCCTCCTGTGGTCCAGCGACTCACAGTTGCCTAGTATATGCATAGCTGTTTCGGTATCCTTTTTGCATCTTCTGCATCTAAGGTCTCCGTTATACAGCCGTTATACATTTTGTTTAGGTGCTCCTTTGTGGGAAAGTGTCCCGTAAGTAGCCCCGTTATGGTGCGTTGTTTGTTCCTGCTCATTAAAAGCAGTTCTTTCGCTACTTTTTCTGATAGTTTTTTATGAATTTCTTCCCATGTATTTGCCTGGGCGTATTCTTCCAGTGTTTGTAGTGTTGTTCTTTCACCCACCCTTTCAACCATGACCTCGTTAGGCATCTGGGGATGCCCACCGCAGGTTCGGGTCCGTTCATCAGAGTTGACGATCCTGCTCTTGCGAGTTCGTCAGCTTTTTCATTGCCAGCGATTCCTTTGTGACCTGGGGCCCACTCCAGTGTTACACTGTTCCGAGTCGCCAGTCTTCTAAGTTCTTCGCCGCATTCCCATACTAGCCGAGATGTCACCCTATAGCTCTGAAGTGCTTTAAGGGCAGCTTGACTGTCACTATAGATCCTGATCTGCCTGTTGTTGAAGGCTCTCATGTTATTTGCCCTTGCACATGCAAGTATTGCATAGACCTCTGCTTAAAATACCGAGGCGTATTTTCCTAGCGATACGATTCCTTCATATTTGCTCGACTTGCTGTATATGCTCGCTCCGGTGCCGAGCTCATTCTTTGATCCTTCTGTGTACCAGATCAGTTCATTCGCTCTACTGAGTGGTGATGCGTTCTCTTCCTCAAGCTCCTTTTCGATCTTTCGACATTCGACTCTGCTGCACGGCGGAAAAAAATATAAATATTCAATCAGAATTTTGTTTCAATCTTTGGTGAGAGTTAAGGTTGCAAATAATAAATAAAAGGTGATAAATTAATTTTTACATATTTTTATTGGAGAAAGGTATGAAAAAAATTATATGTTAAAATTATATATTAATCATATTTTTCTGATCTTTTATACATTTTCACTATATAGGTACATTTTCACTATACAGTGCTATTCAAAAGTCCCCTCCCCCCTCGTATCTTTTGAACGGCTACACTTACATTAATAAAATTTGGAGGGTGAAAATAAAGTGTTGTAAACTTCTCTACGAATGGTAACAGGTGACGTAATAGTAAAAGATGACGTCACAGTGCCACTCTGGCCAATAATTTTCAATAGGACCTTTTGCAAGTGATATCTCGTTTGAAAGGCATTGACATTGGCTACATAGCCATATTAATTTTGTTTGGATTTAAACTAATTTTGACGGATGAATTAAATAAATACCAAAATTGTTGAAATTATTTTTTTAAATTTAATTAATGAAATATCAACAATGGATTCTCATAGCAAGTGTTCGAAATGTGCTCCGTCTACTTCCTAACAGTAATACATCCTATTAGCAAACTCTTGTCGTACTCGTTCGAATGTGTCAGCTGAAATTGCATTGCATTCTTCAATAATTATTTCTTTCAAAACGCCAATGCTATCTGGTGCCGTAGTATGAACCTTGGATTTCAAGTACCCCTATAGAAAAAAATCTAATGGTGTCAGATATGGTGACCGAGGTGGCCATTCTGTAGGACCTCGCCGGCCGATCCATCTACCTCGATATTCTTCATCCAGGTGACGTCTTACTGCACCATAATAATGTGCAGGAGCACCATCTAGTTGAAATGTTATTTTCAGATGGCCGAATTTATCTGGATTATCTTCCAGAATTTCAAGAATTAACGGCTCAATTGCATTTTGTAACATCTCCAGATACACTTCACCGCTTAAATTTGGATTTAGGAAGACAGGACCAACTATGTGGTTTCCCAAAATACCTGCCCAAACTTTTTCTGGAAATTGGGTATGCTGTTCACGAAAGGTGTGAGGATTTGTGTCACTCCAATACCTTACATTTTGTGTATTCACATTTCCATTGAGGCAAAAAGTACTTTCGTCACTAAAACAAATTGTTTTTGTGTAATGTGGGTTTTGACTAATTTTATTTGTCATACATTCACAGAATTCTAGTCTTCTGTCGGGGTCGTCATCCGAAAGTTTTATCAAAGTTTTATCGAAGTTACAGTATTTAATATATATATTTTCTTGTAAATTCAAGATTCCTAAAATTTACAAAATAATGAAAAGTGCCGTATTTCGTAATTAGGAAAAATTAGTTATCCGTAAATTTTTTCTATGGAGCCAACCTCCTAAATAACAGTTTCCATCCTTCGAAAAATTGTTTCAATGCCACCTTATTATTATAATATATTTTTTATTGAGATACTTGGTTTTTTATTAGAATATAATATTTATATTATATTGAGTAATTTGCCAAAAATGATTATGTGCTGACAAAAAAAATGCCATCTTAAAGCCTCTTCAAAACGCCGTATTACAATTATTTATTAATAAATTATAACCGTACAATATTTTATAATGTACTCCGCCGCGCCCCAGAAAATAGACTCGCGCGGATGTGGAACACATACTTAGTTACCGAATTTTTTCCGGACATACCATTGCTCGGACGAAAGAAACGCAAGAAACCTTTTTTGCTGCAAATTACTCCCCCTACACAGTGGTATTTTTTATTTTCCTCTAACTTCCTCCCAGCGCGAAATATTGAAAAATTTCGAAAAAAAAAGTTTCCCGATTTTTTTTTCTAACTTGGGAAATCGATAGATAGATATAAGATCCGGCAGTAAAATTGAACTGGTAGCAGTTTTTAAATAAAACTTTTCAAATGGATTGTTAATAAAAATGTAATGCATTACTTGGACAAACTTGGACAAATGTCCGTGATTACCTTTACTTATAACTTAAAGATCTGCATCTGTAAATGTTTCCTAAAAAAAATTAATAACCGGAAAATGATACATGATACAATCCGAAAAGTTCATAACATATTCAAATTAACAAAGTTCCGTTCCAACATACAGTGTATCGTTTGAAAGGTCTCTTATTTGTCTACTAAGAAATATTACTGTTTCCGAATGTATTGCAAAAATAAATACGCCGGAACTTGAAGGTTTTCTGTCAATAGTTGCAAGCAAGTTCTTACAAGGTCAAAATGTTGCTGCAATACATTGCAAGAAGAATTGCGAGTTATAAAAAGGGCTTCACACTTTTTATTCGGCCGTAATATCTTGAGGTCGAGATCTTCCATTTTCATTTCAGTTTATTACCAACGGAACACCCTGTACACCTACAGAAAACATATAATAATATTTCTGAACGGGTTTCGTATTAATAAGAGAATTAGATATCAATCAATTTAAGAATTTTTCCAAAAGTTATGTATGATCTCAATATTCAGCATAATTTTTAAAGGGAACCATAAATTTAAAGACAATGGTGACGTCCCTAATCCTCTTTTTATGCCTATCTACGGCGACATTTTTTTTTATTATAGTGAAGATATAAAAAGATATGCCCAACGAAAGATTGCTCAAAATATGATTTTTTTCTTACCAAAGTAGATTTTGTTCTTTTTGATAAAATGACTTTGGCAGTGATTATTTTTGTTTTATTTTTGGGAAATTTATGTAATGGTGAATTTGTCGGTGAGTATTTTATTTTTAATTATTATTTCATTAAAATCTGGTAGTATTTAAAAATGATTATATAATAGGCCAGTCGGTATGGGTCATTTTAGACCAAAAATACAAGTAATAAGTACCTAGAAGTATGTAGATTATTATAAAAGAAGTTTACCAGTCGATCAATTTCCCAAATTATGAAAAAAATAAAACTTTTTTTTTAAATTCTTCAATATTTCACGCTGGGAGGAAGGTGGAGAAGAGTGTCCTGAATAATGTTGTTTTCAATGTTTATAAATCTTAAAATACTATTGAATTAAAATAATGGGGTAATTATCAGTTTAAATAATGAAATAATTGTCAGTTTTGACAGTACCTAATTAAAAAATTATCCTTTGAAACTCATGTGGTATCTCTATATTGAAACTGGAACAGTTACGTAAAGTTTTTATATAACTACTTTTCACAACTGATATAATATGAAGGTCATGAAAAATGTGACGTTACCTAACGTCAAGGAGTGACTTAAAGTGCCACATTTCATTTATTTAACTAATGACATCGAATATATTTTTTTGGAATTTTAGTTCTCTAACATGTAATAGCAATAATTGCTTTATTACTCTTGAAAGGATTGAGCTATAACAATATATTTTTTTCAGATGATAACATCTGTGTCCAGAACGGCATAAGTAAGTATTAATTAATTTTATCATTTGACAATGTATCACATGTGGTTAGTTTGTTTGTGACGGGCAGCGTACAAAAAAAAGAGGACACACTTGGGATTTCTGGAACTGTTGGTATTATTCGATACTGGTAGTGGTGTAGAGCTTCTATTTGGTATCGAATTAAGAAGTCATAGAAGACAAACTGATAGGTAGTTAAATTCAATTCAAATTTTAAAGAGGTTCAATCACCTAAACTCAGTTTCAGCAACGAACATTAACAAGACAAGAAGGATCACTCGTAAGCTCCTTCCCTCGTTATGCCTATCTTGCTCAAATATCGGATGATACTGTGTATAGAGCACCGTAAGTCTCCTACGCGCGATATGCATAAACAGGTTGTCCGTCGTAGGAATATGTAAAGAAATATACCAGTTGTCTTTTTGAGTGAGCGAAGTTTCCTTTAGAAATAAAATAAACATTTACGTACTTAGTGTTTTGTGTTTGGTTCTGCAAACAGAATGATGGAAAGGTAACATACGTGGAAAAATGTATAAACAATACTATGCACTTTATAAATGGCTGGAAAATTACTATTACCTCTGCTCTGTTTTTATGGGAAACCTTAAAATGCAGGAATTATTCATTTCTTTTAACAGGGAACCTTAATCAGGATTGCATTGAAAAATTTTTGGTCTGGTAAGAAATTGTTGCGGATATCCAACCCCAATTAAATTTTGTAGGGCATTTAAGAAATAATTTTCTCTTAAAATATTTTAATGAGGTTGAAGGTGTCAATTGTATTAAAGATATTAATACAGTTTTGCTCAATGTAACTCCTGATATGCTAGAAGAATATAAAAATATCGATGTACCTATATTGACAAATAATAGCTCTTTAACAGTTTTCACATGCGACTATAGAAATCTTTCAAGTACGGTTGGCAATGCTATAGTTAACATTTCCGGCTATCTATTGGAGGAAGTGTTTGCTGCAACACTCTTGTAGTGCTTGCACAAAGTATAATGATGAAAAGACATTACCAAAAGAAGCGGCTGTATTTTTAGAGCATAAAGCATATTCGACTTCTAAAAACTATGGAGGTCTGAATGTACCTCCTAGTAATATTGTAGAATATGTTAAACAACTAGAAATAATCTTTGTTGAAATTTTTAATAAAATTTGTTGTCACGAGAACGTTGAAGCGACCCTTAGAAAATTATATGAAAATTTACTATTTACACATCCTTGTAAATAGTTTCCTTATATATATTTTTTTTACCTATATATTAGGCTGCGGATTTATTTTACAATTAAATTTGCAAACCGGGATATAAAAAATAGATATTCTCCGAAACAATCAATGAAACGTAACATAAAATTAAATATCTTAAAAACATCTTTTAAAACCGGCATGTATATTTTATTTCACAACAATTTTTTTAATTGAGTTGTTAACGGGCTGTTCAATATGAAAGACTTTCAAAATTCATAGATTTTAACTCACTTGGTTAAACGCCTTTGGTTTTGAATGGTACGTGTATCGATTCTCACACTTTTCGAATCGCGATAATTATTTTTCCCAGTACCCGTATTTTACTGTTAGGTAAGTTGGTACTCTTTGATGGCCTCGGATTTGAAACAACCTGTATACATTTTATATTAGAATACCTATTTAAGTTGGCATTTGCAAACATTTTATTGTTAATTTTTATATCTACTAGTCTCATATGTAGCTTACTACATTATTACTTTTTGATGTAACTTTCATTTTTCCCTTAATTTTTGCTACCAGTTCTTTTTATAATTATGTTTAGATTCACCAATTAAATATCCTGACGATATTCCCTTTTTTATTTTAATTCCCACTAAGCGAAATAGGTAACAATAACAATTATTGCTAGATGTTTTTAAATCACCCTGGTAAGTGAACGTTTATTCGTTTTAATCGCTAGCGGTTTGCATCAACCTCGTATAAGCACGAGCACGTGCACGGCTCCAGGAATTTATCGAAAGAAGCTATACTAGTCTCTAAGACTTTCCTGAGAAACTAAGTAGTAGTAAGAGGGAACAATAGCTCCAGCAATTGATTTTGGACAAACTTTATCATAGTACAGAAAATGAAGCATTTTAGCTCGAAGCTGGACGAAAATTGCTCGAAGCAACTTTTGCGTTTTTGTCCACTCTGTATCAATTTTGTTGGAAGGGAAAATCGCAAATTTAAAAAGGGGAGTATTTCATTTAAAAAAACTGGTGCTGACGTTATCATTCCTTACGTGAGAGATTTTATTTCTCGAAAAAAATATTAAATTAAAATAAAAAAATCGACAAGTTACTTTATACTGTGGGTTATTAATAAATTGTTTTGTTCATTTGTCTACATTTTCTTTATATTAATGTAGTAGTCACGAAAGTACGGAGAAAAATTTATTACTATAACCATTCTTATCAAAAATAAGTACTTTATGAGGAGTATTAATCGGTGATGATAATTTCAGTTGAAGTTTTTATCGTTGATCAGAATTACAAAAGAAATTGTTTCCACTACCGCACCTTTATTTTATCTTTGTTGTTTTCGGAACAGTTTTCAAAATTAATATGTTTGCAATTATTGCAGTTAATTATAAAAACATTATTCATACGAAAGCGATCAAATGAAAAATAGGTAGTCCAACTTTACCTTATCAACGATTCATTCTGCTCAATACAATAATTCGTCATTCATACAAAAGAAATTAATTTTGAAGCTATGCGTACGAAATTGATTTGCTAGGAATAGTTGAAAGGAGTGACTACATGATCTTATGATAACAATAGAAATATATTGTTTATTACAAACACTCTAAAGTGTACATACAAGTGCTGTAACTTTGTATAATAAAACCTTCTTCACTTTTTAGTTTGTCCTGCTGTCGATGGACCCAATTCTGTCTATAGACCACTCCCAGACTGTACAAAATTCTGTCAGTGTTCAAATGGAGTACCTTATTTACATACCTGTCCGTTTGGCTTAGAGTTTAACCCAACCCTTAACGTTTGTGACTGGCCTGAAGATGCAGGCTGTAC
>CAJUYG010007311.1:0-11055 GCA_910591675.1 Galerucella calmariensis | reverse complement strand
AAAAGGTATAACTGGGCCCTTCAAATTAAACAAATCTTTTGTCAAATGCTTTGAATTTTTGGGACAACATTACATATTGCAATATTAGAAACAACAAAAAAGATCTTCTAGTTCGTCTCCGAAATAAACTTTTTACCAAAGATTGTAACCTTCTAGATAACTCATCTTTCTTAACAATATTTAAAAAAAATTCTATATCAACAACTGCACAAAACTACCTCCATTTGAGACTTCCACTCCATATCACCAGAACAATAGCTCAATTGCGTTTTTCTAACAATTACATGATAAAATTTTCTTGTAGGGAAGCGGTATATCGTATTAATCCGGACGAAATCTGTACAATTTGTAATCAAAGGCTTCCCGAAACCATCTATCATCTGCTATTAGATTGCCCAATATGTAGCTCTATGAAGCCCCCTGACTTGACATTCTTGCAAAGTCCAAATTCCTTACTCCTTGCATTGGATAATTTATCTATTAACACTGCAAAAGCTATAGCATTTCACATTCAAAATGTTTTAAAACTCCGAGCATTTGTCTTGAATGAATAATCTTGAAATATTTCTTTACTCTTACACAGTTTATATAGGTATATTATGTATATGTATACATGTGTATATGTATGTATGTATGTATGTATGTATATGATTGTATGTATATATAGGTATATATATATATATTTTTTTTTACTGAATGTATTATATTTTATTTGTTCACTCTTGCTATGAAAATGTATATTTTTTAGAAGCAATAAATTATTGAATTGAATTTTCAGAGTATTACTATAACAAAAGAAATATTTCTATTTTTCCGTTATTAAATCATTAGTTAAAACTAAACCGATATTTTATTCACTTGGGTTATAAATTTGAGATTAGTTAGCTAAAGTTAATTCAACAAGAACCCTGGAATTTTCCGTAACCTCCATCTGAGGCTATCCGGAACTCTTGACGCTAAGAGCGTTTTCAGACGATACCATTACCATACCATTTTCAGCGTGCGATAAATGGTCGCAATATTGCGTACATCAAATCTACGTGCATTCAAATCGGTAGTTTTCACACATAGACGATACCATATTTTCCATGGTAGTGCCGAAGCCATATCGCATAAACACGCGATTTGTTCTTCTAAAATCGCGCGATCGGTGCGATTTTTTTCCGCTACCATCTCTTTACGCAATGCAAGTCTATGCATGTTTTCACACGTGTAGCTAGAAATCGCTAATCGCAGCTTTTTGTAATATTTGCTAATACAAAATTACGGAGAAAAATTAAAATAATTTATTTTTATAATAAGGATGTTATATAAATAAGTATATTAAGCAAGAAAACACAAAAGAACAACAGACTAATGAGAAAAATACAAAGCCTAAATTTGGGCTTGTTCGCATTTTTTTGGAAATATTTGCTGATCTGTAGTGAAATTACGTTACTGGCCGACGTTTGGAGCGCAGGAGTGGGAAGATATTTTATACTCAACCTTTCGATACTGACTGTCAGTGTGTTTAAGTAGGTTAGTACTTAATGGTTAAGGGCCAGAGAATTTTGTTTATTCCCTTTAGTCTCCTGTCCTCCAACAGTAACAATAATATTATAAAAGTGGTTTTATAATGCCCGTGTGTTGTGCTGTGATGGGTTGTACCAGCAAGGTGGGAAAACCAGAAATATCCTTTTCCCAAAGACGTTAAGCGTTGGGTATTAAATTAGTTATTATCAAATACGAGAGTCAATTTTGTTTATCCATTCCAGTAGATGGAATGAATGTTTCAAAAAAATTGTAACAAAGATATATGATAATAAATTAGCTATGCTAGCATGTTAAACTTTACGGAAGGGCATAAACTCAAGATTAACAGCGGAGGAATGCTACAACCGCATAAGAATTTGCAGTTTGCATTTTAGTCCGGATAACTACACATCCGAAAGAAAAAGTCGGCTTCGGGACGATGCAATTCCATCCGCTCTATTAGCAACCTGTCATAATAAGACAGGTAATTTTAGCGTACTATATATCAATTATAATTTTTTCAGAATTAGTTTGCTTCAAAAATGTGACATGTGGTTAAGTAAATATCAGAATCTTTTTGAATATTTAGGAGTTTTTAATTTCATCTCTATACTTATATTTTTTACAGATGATTCACTGCCTAGTACTAGCAAGATAATAAAGCAGGATAGCCAAACACAAACCAATGTTGTTTTATATAAAAGTGAGTTACAAATATTCCATATCACATAATATGTTATTATTTTTATGGTATCATAATGGAAATCTCATCAATTGGTATTTATTATTTAGGTGAATTCTCGCAAACAACAACAGAGCTTACAGAGCAAATCCTACGAAAGGTTCGGCTACGAAAAATAGTGCGGTCTTTGGAAAAACAAGCTATGTCCTCTTCCACTAGCTTTAGAAGAAGAAACTGGTATCACGCTCAATGACGTGCTTAGTTTCATCGATAAAAACTATTCAGAGACAACAAGCAAACATTTGAAGGGTCAACTTTTGCTACTTAATAAATCTCAAGAGTCAAGATACTCACACGAACTGAAGCAGTTCGCTCTAAGTGTTTACTTCCTAGGCCCAAAAGCTTATAAAAAGGTTAGAGGTATTTTTCGGCTACCATCGAAAAGTACGCTTTACGAAGGGATGGGTGGTAGAAACAGGTTTTTGTAATTTCATATTTTTTGTGTTAAAATGAAAAGTGGATTTTTTACAGGACAAAGGGAAGGACTGTTTAATATGTTTGTATGAAATTTCATTAAAAAGTCATCTTTTTCACAATATTTCTAAGAATAAAATTGTAGGTTTTAATTGTAACGTAAATTCAACTTCTTTGGCGGGTAATGCATCAACTGTTATGATCAGGGTATAGCTAGTAGCTGTACACTACCTATAGCCTACTTTTTTACAAAACATCTGCACCGGCTTCAGATTTAAAAAATATTTTGTTTGAAGATGTAGGAAGGTGTAAAGCTACAGGACTCAATATTTTAGAAGTGGTTTCAGATCAGGGAAGTAACTTTCAGAAACTTGTCATAACAACCTTGGAAATGTCTGAAAAGAATCAATTTTCTTATGTGGGTGATACAAAACTTGTTTATATGTATGATTTTCCGCATCTTCTTAAATTACCGCGGAATATTTTTTTTTCCTATAAGTTCCAGAAGGGGTATCGCAAAAAAGTTATTTCGAACAAGTATTTAGTATACAACTACGAAAAACATAAACAATATAAATTGGCTCCAAAACTGACCAGCGATCATATTTATCCAAACGGTTTTCAGAAAATGAAGGTTTAACTAGCGACACAAGTTTTTAGTCACTCAGTAGCAGTTGCAATGCACACCTATATAGAATTTGGGTTAATTTCTAATGGGGTAAAAGCGACTGCAAATTTCATTAAAAAAATGAAGACCGTGAGTGAAGCTACACGCGACCAAAAGGCTCTGGGGTGTGTCAAACCCTATCTATGTACTCCCGTTTGTGAATTTGACATTATATGTAAGTTGTTATTTTTGACTTATTTGAATCGGGAAAACCAATTGTTTATATTTTTTAGCTAAAATATCATGTCGTACGAAGAGGAACAGAGAAAGCTGGAAACTCTATGAGCTGAAAGTGTTGATGATGTCATTGAATCGGGAAGCGAGGATGGAAATACTGACGGGCCTCCAAGAAACCGAGAAATGTATATCGGAAAAGTTGGAACGAAATGGAAGAAAGTTGCCTCAAATCCACGCGTTCGAACAAGAGCAGACAATATTATCACTCATTTGCCGGGTGTCAAGCAATATGCCAAAAACGCTAAAAGTGCTTTGGATTGTTGGTAGTTGTTCTTTGATCCGCAAATGATAGGAGACATGGTGTGCTAAAGAATATGACAATTGATAATATGTTCTAGCAATAACAATACTACAAAATTAATAGCATTGTATAGCAATATGCAGTATTAATTTAAACATTTCCAACAGTTTTCTTTATGTTGCCGGATTAAGTGTAATAAACCACTTTTCAAATACTTCTGAGATACCTTCTTCCTTCTTTTTAACTTCAAAAACCAATAATGTATTTTCTACCAAACCCATTCTTTTCTATATTGTTTTATATCTTCCATGGCATGTTCTTCCGATGAACTTTGAAGATTTCTTCCCAAATATGTATATAACAAATAAATAGTACCTACATTTGACTCGTCAAAAGTTGACACAGATAAATTTAATTTGTTTCAAGAAAGTCTGGACGTTTCTTTGAAGATTGCAAAATTTTGTCCAGCACAGATAACATTTTTGTTCTTCGAACGACATTTTTTTGACTCATCACAATTTTTCAAAAGTCCTGGTATTCCACCAATATTTTCTGCACTATATAATGTTACTCTACTTCAGTATTCCCTTAATACTCGCTAAACCGACTTTACTACTTTAAAAAAATGTAAAGTAATAATGTACCCACTGCTTGAGAATACTTTTGGTTTTTCATCCAATATTTATTTATTCATCTGTCAGAACTATCAAAAATGAAAACTATCAGCTGATGTCAATATTAAAAAGTGTTGTGTGAAACTGGGCTGGATCTGACCAATCAGAGGTCTACAGAATTGCCAACTTAAATTCAAATCACTCCTCCTGGTTTTTAAATGAGGTATAACAGTGAACAACGTGAAAATTAACTGTTTTATCATTTTGTCAAAATAAATCATGTAATAATTCTATAATAATACAATAAAACTTAATACTATTCACACACGAAAACATGGTCCTTCTGAGTCGAATAAATCGAGAAAATAATAATTAAAACATCACTACAAAAGCGAATAATTTACAAGTGCAGTGCTAATTCGATCTTGGACATTCCATTTGTGTGGTGAGACGGCTGAATTACGACGGTGAAACATTGAACACAATAGAGAAGCGTTCAGCTGGGCCACTCTACGGTTCAAATCAGGTACCTTTTTTTATTTCCTTTTACCCTTCCTTCGTTGAGTATTGCTAAACGATAAATACAAAACATTTGTGTTTTTTCATACGGGTATTTTTTATATTGCTGTTTGTTTTAGTTTTCAACTCAAATAATTTTAATAAAATGTCGGATACGGGTGAAGATCAATACGAAAACGATAATTTGAAAACACTTATTAAGAAACAAGCTTCAGTTAAAGCCAAATTAACATATTTTGATAAGAACTTAAAAGCGTTTGATGATCAGCAGGATACGAAAATAGAGCGTTCTAAAAATATCGAGCTTGATCAAGGAATAAATAATGTTGAGTTGTTGTTGAATCAGTTTGATGTCATTCAAAACGAAATCGAATGCGATGCCGAAGTACCCGACGAACATTTCAGAGATCGGTAAGACTTTGAAAATAGATTTTACGCTATTATGGCAAAAAAAAAATGTTATCCGAAAAATTCGAAAACAAAAGTAATGACGAACAGTCTCATGTTAATTATCACCCATCCGGCTTAGGCTCATTTGACGGAGTAAAACTGCCGGAAATAAAGCTGCCCAAATTCGATGGTACTTACAATACGTGGATGGAATTCAGAGGCATTTTTGAATCCTTGATCCACCAAAATTCACAAATCAATAACATTCAAAAATTTCATTACCTACGGGCGTCTTTGATTGGTCAAGCACCTCTGGTAATTCAGTCATTAGAATTCAATGCCGGCAATTATATTGTAGCTTGGAACACTTTATGCGATCGTTTTAATAATAAGCATTTGCTTATTCAAAATCATTTGAAATCGATATTTACCATAGAAAACATAGGAAGTGCGTGTGCTTCCAAAATTTGACATTTATACGAAAACTTATTTAAACATTTGAGTAGTCTAAAACAATTGGGTGAACCGACGGATTCCTGGGGCACTTCATTAATTTTTATTATGAGCAATAAACTAGATTCAAGTACGGCCCATGAATGGGAAAAACAAAAAACGAAATACGATATCATAACTTTAGACATTTTTAAAGATTTTCTGAAAAAGCGTGCCAATATATTGGAAACAATAGAAATGAAATCCGAACTCATATATGATAAGCGAAGCGAAGCGAAAACAGACATGCGTAAAAATTACAATAAAAATACAGACAACAAATCTCGTGGTTTTTTGAGTTGTACAGATGATAATAATGCGAAATCGGATCAAATACGAGGTAAATACAATTGTTTCAATTGTAAACAAAATCACAGTTTATTCTACTGTCCTGACTTCTTAAAATTGGGTATTAAAGAACGAATATCCAAAGCAAGGGATTTAAAATTATGCTCTTATTGTCTGAAACGATATCATACGCCCAAGGAGTGTAAATGGTCAGGGTGTAAAATATGCGGAGCCAAGCATAACACTATTTTACACGAGGCAACAAACACATCATCCTCTACGTCGCAAATCAATACTTCTCAAGAAAACAATTCGGGTTCTAACGTTGCAAATGTTTCTAATTGTGCTTTAGCTACATATCGTCATGCGATTCTATCGACGGTGAAGGTTAACGTATGTAATACCTTAGAACAAAGGTATACTGTGGCACGTGCCCTACTGGACTGCGGTTCACAATCGAGTTTCATCTCAACAGAGTTGTGTAACAAATTAAATTTAGTAAAAATCAAATTTAAGCTAGCCGTTTCGGGAATAGGCGACAAAACATCATTTTCAAACTATAAATGCGAAATTAAAATGCAGCCCATAATAAATACTTCATATTCGGTTAACTTGTCTTGTTTCGTTTTGGACAAAAATACTAATGATCTCCCAAAAAATTTAATCGATTTGCAGAATCTAAATATACCCACAGATATTAAACTAACTGACCCCGACTTTTATATCCCCCAACCAATAGATATTTTAATAGGTGCGGATGTCTTCTGGCAAATATTAAGCGTAGGACGAATAAATTTGGGCATTCCTAATCCTATACTATAAAACACGCGTTTTGGATGGGTTGTCGCCGGCTTTTTAGAGGTACCTTCTGGTAAAACAAGTTGTAATTTAAGCGTTGACTCCAATTCTTCAATTCAAACTCAATTGACGAAATTTTGGGAAGTTGAAGAAATCGAAATAAAAAATCTGTGGTCACTCGAAGAGCAAGCATGTGAGAAGTATTTCTTGGAAAATTTAAAAATTAATGACGATGGCAGATACGTCGTGTCACTTCCCTTTAAAATACCACCGGAGAAATTGGGCGAATCACGTGACGTCGCGATAAAACGATTTTTAGTTCTCGAGAGAAAGCTAATGTCCAATAAAACTTTATATGATATGTACGCGGACTTTCTGTCGACCTACGAGCAATTAGGTCACACGACGGAAGTGAATGATACTGATAACGGACTACCGGAATACTATATGCCGCATCACGGCGTCATAAAGGAGTCGAGCACATCAACCAAATTACGCGTAGTTTTTAATGCATCGTCTCCGACATCAACGGGCTTGTCCTTGAATGACCTTCAAATGACAGGACCCACCATCCAACACGACCTTTTGTCAATCATATTACGTTTCCGAGCACGTGCTATAGCGCTTTCCAGCGACATTAAAATGATGTATCGACAAGTATTGGTTAATCCTGAGCATAGCAAGCTACAAAAAATCATATGGCGTCCTAATCCGGACGAAACTCTTGAAACATACGAACTAAATACGGTAACATACGGGAAAACCGCGGCATTGTTTTTAGCCATACGCTGCTTGCACCAGGTCGCAAACGAATGCGAAGCTGAGTTTCCGGATGTTGCTAGAATTATTCGTGAAGACATGTATGTAGACGACTTACTAACGTGTGTGGATACTCCACAAGAAGCAGCAAATATTTGTAAAAGCATTTCAAAAATTTTGTTATACCGCGGTTTCGATTTAAGAAAGTGGAAGTCTAACGATGAAAATAGCATACGCGGACTATCTTGTGAAAATGCAAGTGAATCATTCGAATTTTCCATTAGCAAAGATCAAGAAATAGATAAGACATTGGGTCTTGCGTGGAAACATCAGACTGATGTCCTAACATATAAAATACAGCCAAAAACCGATATTCATACGAAAGCGATCACTAAACGATTGATACTCATGTATAGTAATCGCCAAAGTTCTCCTGCAAAAATTATGGGCTCAAAACATTGATTGGGATCAAAGAGTACCAGATGAAATTAACACCGCATGGAATAAGTGGTATTCACAATTACATGAATTAAATTCTCTAAGCATCCCTCGTAGAATCGTGTGTGATAACCCGGTATATGTAAGTTTACATGGGTTTTCTGATGCATCCGAGTCTAGTTATGGAGCTTGCGTTTATGTCATATCTAGGAATGCATCAGGAAGTCATAAATCAAATCTCTTATGCGCTAAGTCGAAAGTTGCACCCGTAAAATCGTTAAGTACACCACGATTAGAGTTGTGCGTGGCGTTAGTATTAGCCCATCTCATTGCTAAGGTGATAAAGTCACTTAACATAACATTTGAGGACGTGTTCTGTTGGACAGACTCGACGATTGTTTTGGGTTGGTTGCGGATACCCCCAAACACTTTAAAGCCGTTTGTTGCTAATCGTGTGTCCGAAATTCAGAAAGTGACAGAAACCTTCCATTGGAAGCACGTACCTACACAACAAAACCCAGCGGACATAGTCTCACGCGGTCTAAGTCCACATCAGTTGAAAGCGTCTACATTGTGGTTTCACGGCCCTACTTGGTTAACAGAGGACCAGAGCGAATGGCCACAAACCCCAATTTATAAAGCGGATATGTCAGAATGTAAAAAAACCTGTTTAGTCTCTACATTCACTCGTAATCGTTTATCCTTAGAAAATTTCTCTAATTATAATAAAACTAAACGAATTTTTGCGTATGTCCTGAGATTTCTCAATAATTGCAAACTTAAACCGGAAGCTCGTCAAATGTCTTATTTAACTGTTGATGAACACACAGAAGGTTTCAATGTCATTATAAAAATCGTTCAACAAGAGTCATTTCCCGATGACTATACGGCCCTTCAAAATAAGCGACAGTTACGTTCTAGCAGCAGCATATTAAGTCTACATCCGTTCATGGATACTCAAGGTATTTTGAGGGTCGGTGGACGCCTGACTAATTCCGATTATCCCTAATCAAAGAAACACCCCATTTCAATGTCGCCCAAGCACCATATAATAGAGATTATTTTTCTGGAGCAGCACGAAAAATTATTGCATGCGGGACCTCAAATGCTTTTATCTAGTTTAAGGGACACATTTTGGCTAATCTCCGGCCGCAATTTAGCTAGAATAACTGTACAAAAATGCGTAAAGTGTGCCAGATATCGCGCTCAGACGTTTCAACCAATTATGGGTGACTTACCAGAGGGTCGGGTTCGACCATCGACTCCATTCAGTATGGTAGGAGTGGACTATGCTGGTCCATTCACAATGAAAGACAAACGCGGTCGTGGTTGTAAACCCATCAAATGTTGGATAGCTTTATTTATTTGTTTCAGCACACGCGCTATTCATTTAGAGGTTGTACTATCTTTAAGCTCTGACGATTTTCTGCAGGCCTTCAATCGTTTTATAAGTCGTCGTGGAAAACCAAATGAAGTGTTCTCAGACAACGGAACGAATTTCGTCAAGGCAAATCGAGAATTGAAAGAATTTGGTACCTTCTTGCAAATTAACCAAGCTATTATAGGTAATAATTCAATAGCCAATCAAGGTATAAAGTGGCACTTCATACCGACTAACTCACCTCATTTTGGAGGTATTTGGGAGGCGGGAGTGAAAAGCTTAAAATATCATCTGAAACGAACTCTGGGTAACAATATAATTTTCTTTTTTGATTTTCAAACTTTATTAGTCCGTATTGAAGCTATACTCAACTCGCGTCCCATCACTCCTTTAAGCTCCAATCCTGAAGATTTAACCTGCCTTTCCCCATCTCACTTCCTCATTGGCAAGCCAATCACATCAGCACCAGAACCGTCATGCATCGACATTCCAGACAACCGCCTAAACAATTATCAGATGTTAAACAAACTATACGAACACTTTTGGCGCCGTTGGAGTCGAGAATATATATCCGAACTGCAACAACGTTGTAAATGGAAAAAAACCAAGGGAAATTTGACCATAGGACAACTAGTATTAGTAAAGGACGACAACCTGCCACCTACCAAATGGCGTTTAGGAAGAGTCGTCGAATTTATCCGTGGAAAGGACGATATTCCACGTGTAGCGTTGGTTCAAACGTCTGACGGAATTTTATCCAGAGCCGTGCAAAGGCTTTGTATGCTACCAGTTGCCAGTCCAGACTGCCAAGGCCGGGAGCATGTTACGGCCTGATCCGACCCTGTAGACCCTGCACCGGTGGGGAGCTCGCCTTCGACAAGTTTGACGAGACGAGAAGAGAGGACTCAACCACGACAGCCTAACAGTGAACAACGTGAAAATTAACTGTTTTATCATTTTGTCAAAATAGCACATGTAATAATTCTATAATAATACAATAAAAATTAATACTATTTACACACGAAAACAATATTTATCGGAAAATTCAATTCTATAGCTAACCAAAGGAAAATTAGTCAGTTCCTTTTGAACGAATTTACTGAATTTTCTTCTCATCATCCATGTGATCAATTTTCTTCCAAATATTATGCAAGTCTCTATACCAGAGTCCGTATATATTTTAGTCTCAAATGTATATTGAAAGATTTGAAAGACAATAGAATGAATTTAATCTTGTCAATCCAAAAAATACGTGTTATTTAAAGATCAAAGTTAAATATTTAGTGGCCCTATTATTCTGGTGGCTAATGAGTATATTTAATTGGATTTGTGATAAATATCCGCTAGATTATCAATAACTATCACAAAATTACTAAGATGGTGGATAAAAACTGTGAATTGATCCATTTTTAAAATTCAAGCTTATTTTTTACTCACCTTTTCAAATTCATATCCCATAACATTTCTCGAAATAATGTTACCTATTATTTATTTAAAATAATAAGGCAAGATAAACTGCAACGGCGACTCAATGTGGAGAGCACCTCAGGTGTGAATTCGGAG